>JAMZAV010006654.1:0-57323 GCA_024449915.1 Sweltsa coloradensis | reverse complement strand
GAACATTTGCATTAATTTTGATTATAATATTTCGTATAAAAATGAGGGTATTCAAGTTTAGGTCATTAGTTTAGGCCATATGCTCCACTGTAGCCTATGATAGGCTAGGGAGGCCTAAGGTAGGGGGAAGAAAAGGAGTGTTACCGGGTACTCAACACATGGCTCATCACTCGCTAACAACGACTTGGCGTTTCCCTAGTTATAATGAGGATGCATATATTTTTAAGCACAATCAGTCAGAATTTCACTTTGGCCGTGCTGGTGTGGGAAACACAGGGAACGTAACGTACCGCTTGCGTCGAGGTTGGGTGCCTTGTACTCTGCAACCTCGGACAGAACGTACTCGAAGTCCCGGCTCTGCGCGGTGCCACATCGCTCGGGCATCAGCTCGATCAGCTGGCTGTGGGTCTTGTCTCCCATGCACAGCAGCGTCACCATCTCCAGCTGGGAGGAGGCATCCACCTCGCCTGGAACAACCAACAACACGTCACAACAAATACGTAACAGGATCAGCTTCATTATTATCAGCTCCATCAGCTGGCTGTGGGTCTTGTCTCCCATGCACAGCAGCGTCACCATCTCCAGCTGGGAGGAGGCATCCACCTCGCCTGGAACAACCAACAACACGTCACAACAAATACGTAACAGGAACAGCTTCGTTATTAATAGTAATAGGGATAAATCAATAATAATCTTAACCCGGTTCCAGCTATGTCGGATTGAGTGATGGTTTTCCACCATTATCTAGGGCATGAAACTGTAGGTACTAAGCTTGCCAGACTCAGTGTTTCTTCCTCATCATCTAACTCCTTCCTATCCACCAATTTACTCCACTCTCTTCTGTCCTCCCACAGCTTTACTCTTGCCACATGCTCCCACATTTCATCTCGTTTTCCAACATCTTCTTGAATTAATCTTCCCCATTTCACTCTTGGCCTTCCTACTTTTCTTTTCCCCTCCTCTGCCGCTTCAAATTCTCGTCCTGGGACTCTCTCCCTGCCCATCCTTTTCATATGTCCAAACTCCAAACCATCTTAGAAGTTCTCTTCCTAGAATAAACCTCAATCTCTCCAGTCCCAAAAAGATTAGTTCATTCATCCATATTTTGAGTCTACACACTCAGTCACAGAACTGATTTTCAGTGGGGGATATATAATTTAAAGCAGATCAAGCCAACATTATAGGCGCCGAGAACATCGACAAGCGAACAATGACCAACTAGAAACCGGCATATTTAAGTATGAAACTCCGGTCAATGAAGCTGGAGGGGCAGCGCCAGAATCAACAAGGATGATTCGGAACACCCTGAAAATTTATTATGTGCCTCGTTGCTAGGACGGCTCCAAAGTCACCGTTTACACATCCCCAAGCCAAGAACTGCCTATAGCGGGAATTGAACCTTCTGCATTGGAAGCAGACGCTAACCACAAGACATTTTATATGTATAAATAAAAAAAAAACAGTAATCTAGATTTGATTACAGAATTTCTCGAGACTGTCGGGAATCAAACTAAAAAGTCCCTGTCCCCGAGCGAGTCCCAACATACTGTACATACCTAGGTTTGTCCTGATACTCATGAGCGAGGCAAGGAACGTGAGACAACTCTCCAGCATGGGGGTGTCTTGTTCCCCGTCCATGAACGCTGTGTGGCTCGCAGGAGAAGGGGTGACACTCATCCACTCTGCCACATGGAACCTGCAATCATTCAAGTCAGTACATTACAAAATACTTGGCCAGGCATTTCATACTTCTTTTCTGTGTTTAAATAAAAGAATTGTTTTAATGTACACCTACGTTCACATGTAAATCAACGGGTCTAAAAGATACCTACCGTTATCGACCTCGCTTGTGAGTATTCGGTTCGTTCTTGCGTTGCACGGTGCGCTATATTCACAAAACTATCACTCGATGAGGTCATCTAATAGGCCGTGGGAAAACATGGCGGTCCTATTTTACATAGCATTTGGCCGATTGGAACTTTTAAACACTGGGCCCAGGGCGTAGTTAATATAAGAACAATATATATATATCAAACACCCTTTTCCAACATTCGTCGGGTCGGGGGGTGACGAGTCACCAGTTTCTCGGGCTATCTTCTAGTGCTTGCTAGCCAGGCTCAGCACCCCTCATCTTCTTCCTCGTTTTCTTCCATAACCGGCATTTCTAATAATTCTCTCCACTTCTTCCTGTCCTCCCAGAGTCTTTCTTCATTAACCCTATCCCATGTTTTCCCTCTTTCTTCGACGCTTCGCGTTATTTGGTCCCGCCATCTATCTCTTGGCCGGCCAACTCTTCGTACTCCCCCACATGTACGTTCAAATTCTCGTCTTGGGATTCTGTCTTGCTTCATTCTTCTTACATGTCCATACCACCTGAGTCTTTCTCTTCCTATTTTATCTCGTAGACTTTCCACTCCTAATTTGTTTCTTGTTGTTGTGCTTCGTACCTTGTCTAGTTTTGTTATGCCCACCGCACTTCTTAGGAATTTCATCTCTGCTGCTTGCAGTCTGCTCTCTTCCTTTCCTCCTATTGTCCATGTCACTGATGCATATGACAAAATTGGGAGAAAGTACATTTTGTATAATATCATTTTACATCTGTTTGATATTTCCTCTTTCCATAGTAGTTTTCGTACGCTTTGGTAGAATTTGTGTGCTAGTATGATTCTTCTTGATATTTCTGCTGTTATTTTGGCATCCTTTGTCAGAATACTTCCCAGGTATTTGAATTCTTCTGCAATTGACAGCTCTTCTCCACGTAGTGTTACTTTTTTCTGGTTCGGTTTAATTTTCTTGTTACTATTAACATCTCACTCTTTTCAATACTTATTTTCATGTTAAATTCCTGTGTTTCCTCATTCCACTTATCTATACTTTCCTGGACTTCTCAATGGAATCTCCCCATCTCACTATATCGTCGGCAAATATCATCGTTTTTGACATTTTGCTTTCGGTTGGTTCTACTTTTCTTAGTATGGCATCCATTACAATGGCGAACAGTGTAGGAGACATCACACTGCCTTGTCGTAGACCACTGTTTATTTCGAACCAGGTCGTTCTACCCAGTGGTGTTTGTACGCAGCTCTTGCTTATGGCATATGTACTTTGGATTCTTGCCACTAGACTTATTTCCACTCCTGTAGCTTTTAGGCATTCCCATACTTTAGCTCTTGGGGCACTGTCATATGCCTTTTCTAGGTCCAGGAAGACCATATACATTTCTTCTCCTTGTTCCCATTTTTTTTCCATGATTTGTCTGAGTGCAAATATAAGGTCAATGGTTGAGCGGCCAGCTCTAAACCCATATTGTTCCTCTCTCATATTTGGCTCAACTTGTTGTCGTAGTCTCCGATCCAGTATTTTCTCGTATATTTTTTGCACATTGGCTCATCAGGGTGATTCCTCGATAGTTTCCACATTTCTTCTTATCCCTTTCTTGAAGGTTGGTACTATGATTCCCTTCCCCCAGTCCTCTGGCACCTTCTTATTTCTCCATGCTGCACTGATAACTCTCCACATCCAGTCTATGCCCGTCTCCCCCGCTGCCTTAATCATCTCTACTACTATTTCGTCTTCTCCTGATGCTTTTCCATTTTTCATGTATTTTACTGCTTCGGCTACTTCCTGTCTAGATATTGCATTGTTTGTAGTTTCTTCAATTGTTTCCTCATTGGTACTTGTGTCGTTTTCTTCTGTTGGATCCGTTTCTTGGGTTTGGTTAGGATTATTATCAGTATGCTTAGTCATATTTAGTAACTTTTGAAAGTAGTTTTTCCACATGTTTTTCACTTTGTTTGGGTCAGTAACAAGTGTTCCAGTGTTATCAGTCAAATATCTTGTCATATCTCCTTTATTTCTTTTGTTTCTCACAAGTCCATATATTAGTTTTTTATTTGCATCAAAGTCCCTCTCTAACTTGTCTGCAAATATTTCCATAGTACTTTTCTTTAACAATGTTTGTGTATATTAGTGGATTCATCCTCCCTGCATAACCTTAGTGCAGGCTTATTTCTAGTGTAGAAATCAATTAGGGACAGATTTTCTAGTGACTTAAATAAGGCAAGCCGTCAAATCATTGGCTAGCATTGTGTATTTAGTGCTAGCTTCGTGTGACTTTTAAAGATGCTTTTTAGAACAAATCCAAGATTTGCCAAGTGAGTGTCGGTGGTGTCGGTAAAAGATTACCCTTGATTTACTTCTGAACGATGGTGTACATCCTGGCCCTGTATACAAAATAAATAACAGGTTGGGGGAACAGGGAATTACTACAATCCTCGGCTAACGTTTTAGTAGCCACTCCTGAAACAACCACACACAACTTTTTCCCGGTTCACCTCCTCTGATAAACTGCTAAATACATTCTCACTTACAAAACATAATCCCTTACAGAACTGATTTTCAGTGTGAGACTTTAATTAAAGAAGACCAAACCAGCACTGTCAACGCCGACTAATTTCCGAGCAAATAATGGCCAATAACATTCTATCCATCTATTAATGTTATGTATATACAGAATACTAGCCCGTACACGGACAGGCAACTAGAAGAGAGCATTAAGCCACAGCACATTATATCTGACTTACCTTCATCAAATTTATATCAAATTCAAAAATGCCAAAAATTCAGAAAAAAATCTAGTTTTAGTAATGTATTTTGAATTTTACTTTAAAGCTTTTATTCAAAAGACAAAATTTCCCGAATTTTCTAAAAACACATTTTTTTATACTGAAAATCTCAGAAAAAATGTGAACTTTGAGTTTTTACTTGAAAATACTAAATATAGTCCAATTAATCTTGGGTCTGGAAGGGCTATTGACAAATGCAGCTATAATGACCACGCGTAATGGTAACATCTTAAGAGTGTTGTCTACGTGGGTGGACTCACTTCTCCATGATGGTGGTGAGGAAGGAGTCGGGCGGCAGCTGAGTGGCGCAGATCTGCAGCAGGTAGAGATCAGCGTCGACCATGGAGTTGCAGAAGTTGCACTGGATGTACGTCATCGCCTGGCCCTTGATCTGGAGTCCGTTGCGCACCCACATCCCGCTCAGCACCTCGTAGAACGCCACCTGAGAACGCCAGAACCAAAGAGTGAAACACCATTCAATATTTACTTGGTGTATTCACAGCATGTTGCTCAGCACATAAAGAGTATTCACTATAGACGGCAGAGGGACTCGAGCGCATGGCACGTGCGTAAGTGTTAGCGAGAGTCCTTTAGTGTTAATCAGGTGATACTCAAGGTGGTACTAGTGATGACGAGACGAGGAACAACTACATGCCATACAATATAGGCTTACAGGGCTCTTTTCAAACCCATTTGCATTGCTTCAATACGATTAGCCTGCACAGACGGAATTCTTCTAACAGACGATGATGGGCAGGTGAGGGGGGCGATGCGGGACGACTGCCCCCCAGACATCAGCTTCACTCCTCTGCTGCCCCCACCCCCCCCCCCCTCCAACTAATGTGTGCAACCATATTCAAATGCAATGCCAGCACAATCATGTTAAGTTTTTACTACTTGCAAACTATTCGAAGCTTGATGTGTGAAAGTATAATATATGATTTGCCCTGCATACACAGAATTCTCCCAAGAGACGACGATAAGGATGAAGGAGAGCGACCCCTCCCCCCCAACTAATGTGTGCGACTATATTCAAAACAAATACCAGCTTAATCGACTTGAGTTATCAAAACTTTTTTTAGTCGCACATTATAATAAGACATATATTCAAAACTTGTCTTAAGCTTGTGCTATGTATAAAAGCATTGAGATAATTTAGCTTGACGTGCGCACAAGAAATTGTGGTATTTCGAGTTCTAGGATGAATCTTAACTCGTATGCGCTGTGCAAATTTAAAGTGGAGCGCAGCTTACAATAATAATAATTTTTCATGTCTGATACGACTGTAAGAGTATAGAATGCACAATAGGCCAGCCCTTTTTGGGACTCTTGACATAGCCCCTACTATTCGCTGAACATCTGTCATATAAATTATCAAGAAGTGTTCCGCAATTTGATGTTAAGCATCAACACACCAGGATTAGACTAAAAGTAAAGAGACAAAATTCATTAAACATAGGATGATGATGATTTTTGTTGCTTCACATCACTAAGGCTATTCGAGACGATGAGTGGTGATAGACAACGATGAAGGACTATTACAAAAGACCCAAGCTTTATGCGGGATTCCAACCAACATCCTCGCAGAGTTATATGCTTTAGACGCTCTAATCGATGTGCCACTGCAGATGACCATTGAACATAAAAGGAAAATGTAAATTTTACTAAAAAGTCAGGATAATTGTATCTGGGACAGTGGAGGGGTGTATCTTACAAGACCAGACTCGTAGCGTCGCCACTGTTTACAATTCTATGAATTATATAATGAAATGCAATTTTAGTACTTATACATGTACTAGATAACATTAAATTAAATTAAAGAACAAGTAAAAGTCCTAAAATTGCATTACCTAATTGTTCTAATAATATCATTTATATTTTCTTTGAATGTTTATCATCATTAGCTATTTCTTTTTATACATATTGAATAATTAATTCAATAATTGTGGAATCAACAAAGCTCTATAGTCTATAGCATAGGACCCGATTCTATTTTTGGCTATCGATTGTTGCGTTAAAACAATGAAATTTTGGACAAATATCGGAGTACTTCGGACAAACAAAAGCAAGTGACGGCTATCAAGCAAGACATATCTTTCTGGCATCTATCCATTAAACTGTTTCGTGGAAAGCCGTGACATTCGAGTCATGTACAAAGTTAAAAATTAGTAGGCCTATTTGATTTTATTGTAACAATGGTTGCAGTAATTTTGCTAAGATAAACATAGGTGTTTACATCCACTTTCTCAGCAAAAATTGTCTCAAACTCATGATATCACCAGCGCCAGTGCTGCTCTCTCACAGCAGGCATTTCAAAAACGTCACCTCTGCTCCCATCAGGTCCTATGCTATAGGACCTCGCCGTTGCTCATAGAGGCAAGGCTGTTCCTGAATGAGGTTATCATACTTAGGTGTCGTCTAAACATCAGAGATGGATTGGAATACAATATTATTCTCTCCCTCACTAGGGAGACAGACAGACAGCCTTGCCCTCAGCTTATCAGCTCCATGGCCAGAAGACCAGATAACACACTATCTCAATGGGTAGGTCACTCACTGCTACCTCCTCTCCTTCCTTCTTCAGAAATAGCGGGTACATATTACACAATAGATGGGGTCACTTCTAAAATGAATGACTATACCCACGAAACACATCAGTAAAGGCTGACTCTGACTTTGTAAAATCAAACAAACAAAAATACTACTTTACAAAAAAAATACGGGTACTGAAAGTACCCGTATTTTTTTTATTTGAAATATTGCTTAATTTGCTTTTCCTTTAATTGGATGAGCAAAGTGAAGACTTCAATTTCACTGACCCCCAAAAAATTTAGCTCGGATGTGTTTTTTTTTGTCTGTTTGTTCGCTCTCTACCGGGCAAACGGCATATCCGATCTTGATGAAAATTGGAGGGGACCTTCGAAATCTCTGAACTTAGAGGTGTATTGTTTTTGGGTACAATCAAAGAAATATTTCTCATGAATATCGTACTTTTACGATTTTGTTTGATTTTTGGTGCGATATTTTCGTGTCATTTGGGCCGATTCTGACCAAAGGGGGGGGGGGGGGGGGGGGGGGGCTACAACGTTCATATTATACATGGACATTAAGGTTATGGTGATATAGTACCTTTTGAAAGAAAAAGTTGGAAAAATTAGCCAGAATCCATAGAAATGAAGTTTTTTACGGTTTAGTGCAATATTTTCATGCCATTTGGGCCGATTATGACCAAATGGGTGGGGCTACAACTTTCATATTATACATGGACATTAAGGTTATGGTGATGTAGCACCTTTCATAAAAAAGGTGAAAAAGTTAGCCAGAATCCAGAGAAATAAAGCTTTTAATATAAGTTTTTACGGTAAATAATAATTGACAAGTAACAATAGAAACTTGACAACAATCACCTACAATGCAAAGGCAGCAAAGCAAAGCACTTGCAAAAGTAAAGATATCCCACGCAAACTAAAAACTTTAAAAAAGCTCATCCATCAACACGGCGGGACTTTAGCGTTTTCCTAGTTTAATATACTAGGAAAACGCTAAAGTCCCGCCGCGTTGATGGATGAGCGTTTTTTTTGTAAGTTTTTTTTTGCGTTTTGTGCGTTTGTTTGCACTTTTCCTTTGCAAGTGCTTTTTGAATGCATTGTGGAGGTGATTGTTGTCAAGTTTCTATTGTTATTTGTTAATTGGTATTATAAACTTCAAAAAACTCATATTAAAACCTTTATTTCTGTAGATTCTGACTAATTTTTTCAACTTTTTCTTTCAAAAGGTACTATACATCACCATAACCTTAATGTCCATGTGAAATCTAAACGTTGTAGCCCTACCCGTTTGGTCAGAATCGGCCCAAATGTGACGAAAATATCGCACTAAAAATCGAAAAAAATCGTAAAAGTACGATATTCATGAGAAATATTTCTTCGATTGTACCCAAAAACAATACACCTCTAAGTTCAGAGAAAACGAAGGTCCGGTCAAATTTTCATCAAGATCGCATATGCCGTTTGCCCGGAATCGAGCGAACAAACAGACGGAAAAAAAAAAAAAAAAAAAAAAAAAAAAGAAAACACCCGAGCTAAATTTTTTGGGGGGTCAGTTAAATTGAAGTCTTCGCTTCCGCTCGCTACGCTCATCCAATTAAAAGAACATGGTGAGTCCAAATATTGTTTATACTTATTAAAACACAACTAGTTAGTGCAGTGATGTACTGAACCGGACATTGAACCTGGGTCTCCTACTTGTCGGGTTCAGGGGCGTCGGGTCGGCTGTAATGTTTGCAGTGGGGGGGATGTTTTGTTTTTTCAATTCCCTGAAGTGACGAACGAAGTGGAAATAAAAAGGTGGTAATAGAAGCAAAGTAATTTTGTGAGAAAGGGACCAACCATAGGGGGGGGGGGGGGGAGCGTGTCCCACAGGGCCACAACAATAGTGCCACATGCAAAAATGTAGAAAAATCAAGTTTTAAGTGTGATCGACTAGTTTAAAAAAGTATGGGGCTGTATGCAATAACGAAATAATGTAGTTTTAAAACAGTAGAAACTAGAAAAACACCATAAACATTCCGAACACCGAATATATTGAAAATCCAAGAATAGGGTGGGGTACTAAGAACCGATGTCCCTTTCTGGATATGGATTGTTGGCACATTATAGATCACAATGGGTAGGACAGCACTGTCCATACCACTGATTGATATATTTCGTATTAAAGAATATCAATCTTTTGTTGGTTATCGCTCACTCGTCGATTGCGTCGGGGCCTACAGGGTTGGCTTAGTCGCTTAGGTTTAACTGAAAATCAGTTGTGTGACTGAGTGGGTAGACTCTAAACACGAATTTATTTATTTATGTATTTATTTAATCTGCTGACTTTGAACTGATTATTACGCGATTCTAACAGTTTTCTGTTTATGGGGCGCTAATCGAGAGTCGAGTTGAGTTGTGAGAGTCGTGAGAGTCAAGAGAGTAGCCTAGCCTGCGATGTATCATGTGACTCGAATCCTCAGGGACGTTGCAAGTTACAGTTACATCTGAGGACGTGCGCGTTGGTTGGATAGCGAGCAGTGTGTTGATAGTATTCTCAGAAACAAGATAAGAATGTCCTCCCGACAACGACACGATCAACGTATCAAGCAAGGCGAGACGTGTTGGCGTCAACAGCTGCAGAGTTGCGCAGCCATCAGCAGATTTCGCAGCAGTCGTAAAAAATATGCAAGGATGCATTCTTCAATCCCACGATAAAAAGAACGCATTTTTGCAATCAGTAACCGCTTCCTTTTGGTAAATAATGTGGTTCAATTCCACTTCCTTTCACCATGTAGACTGTGAGAAATCAGATAAAATAAAAATACAGCGATAAATTCACGGCCTTGACCCTGGTTCGTGTAGCGTCTGCGTGCGTCATTCTGCTGATCAGTGATCCGGGAGGTCACGGGTTCGAATCCCGTCACCGGCAATCCTGACTGAAAGTTTTACCCGAAGTTTTCTTAGTCGCTGAGACGGATGCTGTAGACTTGGAGTGACACACCCTATCAAACTAGTTACTAAAGACCTATAGTTGGTTTAAAATGGTTTCATCAACATCCCGGCACAAACATTGCTCACAGAAAAAGGTCTTATTGCCAAACTAATAGAGCCAGAACACTCGAGTAAATACATAGGCTATGCAAGTATATGCTATTCAATGATCAATGTTGTACATATTATGAAAGAATTTTTATGCGGAATTTTACAAAATGTCTGTTTTGACAACGTATGTCTGGTGTATTTTTTAGAAAGAAAATTGTTTTAAAAAAAAATCAACTTCTTAAGGACATACTATAGCAAAGAACCTTGTGTAAAGTATAACGCGCACTATCTATAATCGTTTGTCAGGTTTGGGCAAGATGGGCCTAAGCTAATATACGTCTACTCATCGAGTTATCCAGACCCCTCAAAAGTAGTCTCACTTTAGTAGGTACCGCACTACGCGTATTAACTGAACCTTCAACGCGTCGAACCCAATCAAACAAACAAGAATAATCGGTGACCCTTGCGCCTTCAGAGATGTCAACTAACACGAGGGGACAAACAAGTGATGGGTCCACGGATTGTAGCGGGGGGAACAACCAGAGAGTCGACGCTTACATGTCAGTGTCACACAGTTCTAGTGCGGAGAAGAGACCACCACCCAAGAGTACATAATAACATCGGTGAGTTGTGTCGTTGCTCGTCGAGGCGCAGAGGATAACAAGTGTGCACCACCCGCCCCTAGAATGTGTTTCTGGTTGATCCTAATGGCCGTCGCGACGCCGACACTCTGCGGCGAGGACGTCGCCGACCGCGTGTTCGACGCCTGGGCAGAGACCGACGAGGCCAGTCTGATGGCGAGGGTGGGCGAGGCCACCGACCAGATGAAGCGTCTCGACGCCGGGAACCAAGTAGTCGCGGCGCTGCTGAGGGAGCTGCCCAGGAGGACGAGGCTGGAGCTGAGGCTAGACACCTTCGCCGACCTAGCGTCCCGCGTCAACATCGCCAGTGCTCAGCTAGGACGCTACGCCGGCCTCCACACAGACCCACAGGTAGGTACCTCACAAGCCTAGTCTCGAATTATAGGGATGACCAGATGACGAGTTTCAACCGTTCAACGTTTTTGCCTACTCTGACGTGTACCCCAAACCCCGAATGATGCGTGTTGCAGGGACTGGGGCTGGAGAGGCGGACTGTGGAGGACTTTGCCCAGTGGGCAGTGTCGCACCAGACAGACGCCGTGGAGGGCCTCATGGAGAGGATGCATAACATGATCGAGGGGGGCGGGGCCGAACGGGGGGTGCTAGACCTCGTCGGGGAGGCCACGCAGGTTAGTACATAATTTTGACACCACAAATAAACACGCCGTCGTCTTGTTAAAACATTCTTGTACGTAGGGAGCTACATGAATACCTCGAACAAGAAGTAAGCAAGGACAATGCTCAATACTTGTGCCATTTTTGCTTACACTTGTCTCTTTTCGGCTCCCGCAGTTAGGTCATAATGCGCCACTCTAGCCTCCCAAGGGGATGTCGGGAGAAAAGGTCCATGCTGGTCAGAACCAGCCATGACTATGAGCAAGGGGAAGAAGGGAGGGATGATCACATTGTGGTTGTCGTGGTCATTGTCGTCGTCAGAGGTCATCGGGGGGGGGGGGGGGGGGGGGGAGATTGGTTCCCCGACGACTGCCAGTGCTCGTCTCTAGTTTTTGAGCCTTTCACACTGACACTGACAACGACCTTCCCTTCGAGGTTGGCCGCGTGACTGACCAGTTAAATCCCGGACTTTCAGACTAAACAGGCTAGTAATTTGTCTGGAATTGAATGCTCCAAGTTGGTCTGAGAAATGACGCCGTTTGTACAATGGTGTGTAGGTTGGTGTTGCGGACGGAGGCGGTTAGGGAGAGAAGGGGGTTCCTGGCTGCCAGATGTGTCCCATCTCATATTATTATAATACTGAACAACCATAATCCAACCATCACGGTGCTTGGCTAAGGCGCCTAGCTGGAATGTGGGAGACCCGGGTTCGAACCTCGGTCAGGGTCAGATGGACTTTTTAAATTTCTGAATTTCATTAAAATATTCATAATAAAGCAGAATCAAAGGTCGTTAGACGGTAAGCGAACGCCATCAAGCCATGTGGTGGATTCCGAGTCCCGCGTAAGGTATGAGTATACGATCATCTACTCGAATACAAGGGACTCATTCATGTCTGCCAGTGCCAGCTGCTATGGATCTTATCTTCTGCGTCAGCCAAGGAGATCTCTAGTGTGGGACGCCTCAACGGTGGCTGGTGCAGTGACATGAAGCCGTCTTAGTCCGTGGAACAAGCGTAAAAACATTTCAAATCCGGAAACCAGCACCAAAATTTAGGAGCAGGTAAAAGCTTTTTTAAAAGGGTTATTTTACGGGGGACACGCAGGGTAGGAAAAAAGTCACCTGTCAGGCGTCCACAAGATGGCCGCCAAAATAATTTTTAAAAATTTGCTGAAACTCAAAAGTAATCATCAGATTTGGATAAACTAATTTTTGTTTATTCGGTTTTAATGCTCACAAAAATTCAGTAGAAATTTTGCCGAAAATGAAATATTTTTTAATTATATTTTATATTATTACAATGTATTGAATTATACACTTTTTGGTATATCAAATTATTTATACGTAGAATTGCAAATTTGTCATAAAATTTTCAGACAGCTAAAATAACGCCAATAAACCCAAAAATTTAAAGTCCCGAAACGAAATTTTTGAAATTTTTGTTTAATTAATTAAATTAAATTAAGTTTAAATTAAATCCCACTAAAATTTTCTTATTCACTTACCAAAGTCACGTAGTGTATCACACAAAAAATATGCCACAATGAACCAAAAAAAATATTATTTCCCAAAAAAATTTAATTCCAATCATTTGCCTAATTTTTAAAATTAATTCAATTATTAAAAAAAAAGGACAAATCTCAAAAAATTTTGAAAATTTAACACAATTAGTCGCCCTTTGGAATCATTTTAAAGTAGTTTTAAGCAATAAATGTAATAAAAAAATTTAATTAATTAAATTAATTAATCACCGAATTAATTTACTTTTTAGATAAATTTCCCATTTTTGACATAGTATTGTTTATGATCCCTAAAACTCGATGTCGTCATTAAAATATACTATTTTATGACAAAATGCAAAAAATCCAAATTGTTATGTCGTGAAAAAAATTCCTATAATTTACCGTTTAAATTTTAAAAAATTTAATGAAGAATTACTTATTCTCAAAAATTGTTTTGTCACTCAATTAACACATACAAAATGCCAACAGAAGTATCAAATATAAACAATGCGAGATAATTTTAAAAAAATTATAGTCCCAAATTAAGTTCATGCTATTTTCCCCCGTTAATGAATTAATGAAGAAAAAAATTAATTTGATTGAATCACCATTTTTTGTGTAAAATTAACACGCCAGACGGGGAAACCTTTGCAAGCTTAGTTTACAGGAAATTAATTTTGTGGGAAATTCAATAAAAAGAAAAAAAGCATGAACTTAAATTTGGGACTATTTTTTTTAAAAAATTTTACTTGCATTGTTTTTATTTTATATTCTGTTGGCATTTGTATGTGTTAATTTAGTACAATAAAAAAAAAAAATTTTTGAGAGATAAATAATTCTTTATTTAAATTTTTTAATTAACGGTAAGTTATACGAATTTTGTTTTGGGGACATGCAATTGGATTATTGGCATTATGTCAGTAAAGTAGTTATTTTTTTTGACGATCGATCGAGTTTTAGGGATACAAACAAAAAGCAAAAGTGGATAAATTTTTCTAAAATGTAAATTAATTCGGGGGATTAATTAAATTTAATTAAATTTAATTTTTTTATTTTAATTTTTTCGCCCTTTAAAAACTACTTTAAAATGATTCCCAAGGTCGCTACTTTTGTTAATTTTTACAAAATTTATTAGATTATTGTCATTATTTTTAAATTTAATGAATTTAAATTTAATTAATAGGCAAGTGATTTGGGAAATTAATTTTTTAAATAATTTTTTTGGTTTATTGTGGATATTGGTTTTTGTGTGATACATAGTGACTTTGGGAAATGAATTAGCAACTTTTAATTGGGATTTAAATTAAAGTTAATTTTAATTTTAATTTAAACAAAAAATTAAAAAATTTCGTTTCGGACTTTAAATTTTTGGGTTTATGGCGTTATTTAGCATAGTCTGAAAAAATTTTTTAACAATTAGCGAATTCTAGTATAAAAAATTTGATATACAAAAAGTGCTATAATTGCAATACATTGTAAAATATATAAATTAATTAAAACTATGGTATGACGGTAAAATTTCTTGTACATTTTGAGAGCTTAAAAAAACCCAATAAACAAAAATTTGTTTTTCCAAATTGATGATTATTTTAGTTGCAGCAATTTTAAGAATTATTTTTGGGGGCCATCTTGTGGACGCCCTGACAGGTGATTATTTCCTACCCTGCGTGTCCCCCGTGAAAAAAAATTCTAAAAAATTCTTTTTCCCGCTCCTAAATTTTGGTGCTGGGTTTCCGGATTTGAAATGTTCCTATAGTTTTAGCAGCTTGTTCCACGGACTATCTAGGGTGCATGTGCTGCTACGCGCAAAAACAAAACTGTTGCGTTCATTATAAAGCAAGTCACCAGCGTGCGTCGCCCGAACACGAAACGTGACCTCATTGCCCGAGGCAGGATTCGAACCAGTACCACGATCACTTAGACATAGACCACAAGTGCATGGTGTAAGGATCATTGGATCATGAGATAGGGCCAACTTTTTAGACCGTGTGAAAATAAATTGCCCAATCTAGATAATTCCGCCAATCTATAGACAATCTAGATCATTCCGGACCACTTTTGACCTCTTATTATCGCCCAAAAATACAAACTTTAAACGGCGTCGGGTGGATCCACGTGAGCATAGGCTATTCTTTCCGCGATTCTTTCTAAACAACCTCTTCAACTTTCACATTTTTAGAGGCAGGCTCATTTTACGTAAATTTAAATTTCTCAGACAATTTTAGTCGCATCTTCTTGTAATTTTACATATTATGTAAAAATGAATTATGAACGCATCAATCATAGCAACAATAGAAAATAAACAAAATAAGTTCAATTTTCTAGAATTTAGAATCTGTCAAAATATGGTCAAAAACATCAAAATAACTATACCTACGCATTTTCTGATTGATCTATGATGAATATTGAAAATATGATATGAGGAGAGTACTGATCGAGTGCGACACCACGCATCCTGGTAGGCTTCAGTACAGATGTCATTTATGATCAATTATATACCAAATTGCCAAGTTGTATCCATTCAGTTCATATGATTTATGGCAGCAGGACAAGGAACGCCAGAATAAACCCATGCATACGTCTCTTTCTTAGATCGGGACTCTTCGTTGGAGCTCGTTAACTAGTTATACTGCTAACCGTACGTATATGATGCGTCACCACAGACGGTTAGATCGGAAAGAAAAAATTAAGACACTACTTACACTATTAGCGGCTGTAGGCGGTGACAGTTATGTTTCTATACCGCGGTCCGCGGTAATGATAACAAACTTTCAAATCCCGACTTAGGTTATTTCAACACCCGCACTCGGCTTCGAACAGGTTAGACAGGCAGTGGCGGATACCAGTGCTTTATTTGTAATGGTGCGCGGGTACACGCAGTGTACCCACCTTTTTCATGAATTATTAGGAACGCAACACTCACATTGTGGCTAATATAAAAAACGAAAATAATTTATATTAATTATTTTACACCCACATACTCATATTTCAAATTTATTTGAATACATTTATAACTGTAAATAAACTTAGTACACTCAGCTCTCACTTTTGAAGAGTAATGACCAACAATTTCGACAATTTCCCATTATTGTTGGACGTGATCACGAACGTAATGATATGCATATTCAATGGTTGTGACATGGTCGATCACGTCACTACTCCAATTCTTTTTTTTTATATAGTTTTGTAGTTATTACTGTACAAAAAGCCATTAATTTGGTATTGCATTCAGCCCACTTATTTTTTTCTAGAACGCACCAAACACACTCTAAAAACCTGATTTTCAAAATTTTCGCCTGCGGCGCTGTAGTTGGGGGCCAAGCCCCCCAAACCCCCCGTACTGGTCCCCTTAAAATAATTCTCCCGGCTTTTAGCGTGTACCCACCTTTTCCCTTACAAATTAACCACTGGCGGATACAGGACACATATGGGGGGGGGGCAATCGACCCATCGCCGCCCTTCTCTCCCTCTTCTTTCCTCCCTCCACCCATAGTCATTTATAACCATCGCCTATGCAATTTTTTTACTTTTTAACGTGTTTTAGGTCTTTGAAAGTTGCAAATTTGCGATCAGGAGCATCACCATTGGCTGAAACTTTTAAACTGACCCTGTACTGGTTTTACAAAACCGAACTCACGAGAAGGGTGGGACTGGGTGTGAATACCGGGAACGGCAGGAGTCCAATGGAATCTCCGACGAGAGAAGATGCCAGAGAAAACTTGGCGGTCTTGTTTGACGGATGGAAATCAGCATACAGAGAATTTACCATCGACGAGTCTGCAAAATCGCCGGAAAGAAATTAGGATGGGTCTTTAGCGGTGAGTCGGCAACAATGCTTCGGTTGTCTGACGTCATCACAGGTGGCAGGCAATGACCGGGGGGAGGGGAATAACCAGATCCATGACGTCATCTCAGGAGGGAGGGGAGGGGTGGGGGTGTCTTCTCGCGGTCCGCTGACCAGAGGGGTGGCCACTGGCTGTGACGTCACCAATGGCAGCGACTGATGGTGGGGAGGGGGTTTCAGGGCGCGTACACCGTTAGGCCGTAATGCTCCACTCTAGCCTACAAGGGATGTCGGGAGGAAAGGCCCGTGCTGGTTAGAACCAGCCACGGGTAGGGGCACACAAGGGGTGTTTTTACGTCGTGGTCGTCGTGGACCGTGATGTCATTGTCGTTGTCGGGGAGGTAGGCAAGAGGAGGGGGAGAGGTCACCCACGACGACTGCCAGAGCTCGCCTCTAGTTTCGGGGAGTAGTAGCTCCCGTGCTGGTGTAGGCGAGATGGACTTCATCTCTTTTATCGACTTTTTATGATAAGCAGAGCCATGCTTTGGCAGAGCCAAAATACCCGCCGAATCTCTGGGGGGGGGGAACCTCCCGGTGGTTACTGGGTGTGACGTCACCGTGAGAGGGTCGGGGAGAGGGGGAGGGGGTTCTCGTCATAACGGTGTCGCGCGCTACGCTGCACAGTCTTTAGACGCCTCCTGCAGAGATAACGGTTCAGTTCAGTCGGTGATGTAACGTCGTACAAGACGGCAGCGTGTGTTTGTGCGTGTATCTTTCTCTCTCTCTCTCTCTTCACGCCGAGTGAAAGGGAAACCTCGCCGTGAAGGTCCTGTACTCAGGACCAAGTGAAACCGTGCTTTTAGTATTTCACATCCTGACTCGCCCGCGAAATATCGGAGCGGTCAGTGTCGTGGATCGAGTCATTGTTTACATCTACCGTGTGAATCTGTGCGTCCTTGAGCGAGCAAGTCGTTCACACCAACTGTACAAAGACAGAGAGGAGAGGAGAGAGTGGTGTTGCCATGATCTAGGCTATCTGCGAGTGTGTACTGTAGAATGTCTCCCCAGCTCCTGTGTGCGCTCTGCGTGCTGGGCCTCGTGGCCGGCACCGCGGCGGTCGGGCTCGACGACGTCGTGGACATCCTCAACACGGGCCGCCAGCTCGCGCGCCAGGTGTTCGAGAGCTGGGACGTGCTCAAGCCCGAGTCCGACAACCCGGACGAGGCGGGGATCGAACCCCCGCTCCTCCGCACGCGGGAGACGAGGGTGATGACGCGCATCGCCGAGCTGAGTCGCCAGATCGCCGCCCTCGCCGCCAAGACCGAGGGGGGCGGGTCGGGCGCGGTGCTGGGGGTGCTGGTGCGCGACCTGCCGCAGAAGGTGAGGCTCGAGGTGCGGCTGGACGCGCTCGCGGACATGATGACGAGGGTGGACGTCGCCGACAGGCAGCTCAAGCGCTACATCGGGTACAACAACGCGACGGGCGTGAGGGAGTGGGCCCTGGAGAGGCACACGGTGGAGAACTTCGCCGACTGGGTAGTGTCGCATCAGTCCAACGCGGTGAGGACGCTCGTCGAGAGGATCCACCTGATGATAGCGCCCGAGCAGGCCGGGGTGTTGGCGCGGGGGGTGCTGGACCTGATGCGGGACGCCATGCAGGTGAGGGGGAGGGGAAGGCTGGCAGTATCGACCCCCGCCATGAGATTCCAATTCTGATTTCGTACAGCTAATTAGAACAATCTATTAGGAAGGGACCCATGAAATTTTCGATTTTTTAATGTGTTTTTAGCCATTTTTGATAGTTGCAATCTTTCACATTTTTTAGCCTTCGGCGACAATTGGCGCTAGTGGCTGCAACTTTCAGACAGACCCCAAAACCGAACAAACTCCCCCCCCCATACATTCGCCACTACTCTGCTTCCAAGTTTTCATTTTATAATTATCTTAGGATCTCTACAAAAATCCCCCCCCCCCCGAATCAGGGCTAGATCCGCCACTCGAGGCTGGAACATGCAGGTGTCTTATCATATCCTACCACATCCCCTCCCTCCGTCCAGGGTGTAGGCCTACACTACACTGCCACATTGCATTATCCCCGAGCGTAGGGCTGGATATGGATGGTAGCTAGCAAGGAAGAATCACTGATTGACATGCAATACTACGGAACATGGGCCTCTACCGGTGCAGTGTTGAATTCAGATGACCGGCTGGGACAGTGCCCCCCCAGGATGATCAGTGCCCACCGACACGTCCCGTCCCACTCAATACCCACATTATCAGAAATGTATTAAAAATTTATTATTGATAATATTAAATTTTTTTGAAGGAGGAGCGGGTTTTTTGGAGATAAAAGTAAAAAAATTCCCCATCTATTTATGTTTTCGATTCAGCAAAATTTTAAAAACACAAATACGTGAAAATGTTATGTTTTCCACAAACTCTTGGAAACTCGCTGAGTAGGACGAAATAATCTCTAAATTAATAATAATTCCAAATACGACTAATTTAATACATACCTGACAAAACGAAAAATCACTAGTGATCTGAGCCTAATCCAGAATAAGTTGGGCCCCACAAAAATAAGGACACCAGAAATGAGCTAAAAACCCAGATTTTCCGGACATCTTACCACCATTACATACATGACTTGTCGTGCGCCCCCTAACTAGTCGAGTGCCCTCCCCAGGGAAAATGTCTGAATTCAACACTGACCGGTAGTCTGCTCGAATGACAATTTGTGCAAGTTGTGTTGACACCAACCAAACTATAAACAATACCATACGAGTACGTTTAACATACACCAAATACCAAATACGGAAAGAAAATAGGTGTAATGTATGTGGAAGGCCTAGGCGAGGGATGAAGCCACACAAGAGGGTATACAGCTAGGACTGGTACACTCGGAAGGTCAAAGCACGATGGGGATCAGGGGATAGGGGCAAATGTTTTCTTCGATGTTACTAAAAAAAAAATACAAATCAATAGACCATTTGGTGGACGGCGTTTGGGTCGTTCCCGTCTGCATTGTCCCCCCCAGCCATTTGACATGTCACTTAGCTAGGCCATGTAACCCAGTATATTTGTTAAAAAACATACCCGAATTCGGACTGTCACATGGTAATTCGGTAAAGTTCTAATCTAGTCAGGGTATAGCAGTGTGGGTTAGGCTTAGACTTCGGAATTGGAGTAGTACCCGCAACAATGGACGGGCGACCCACCCGCTCGCAACTCCTGGTCACTTTGATCTCAAGGTAAATAGCACTTTAAAGGGAAGTGACTTCTGGAGAGCAAAACCCTTGTGTACTCTCGCTCGCTACACAAACAAGTCCGCAATCTGACCCCCCCCCCTCTAACATCACTTAGAGACCCTATTATAGCTCGTTTTCTTGTGCGTCATCCACTTCTAGGAATGCGGACACCGACACTCAAATGCGGAACAATCGACTAATCTAGTTTGGAATATTGCAATGTTTCCCCACTTAGATTTTGGGAAACCCCAATCAAAAAAAGTAGAAAAACAGTTGCATTATACTGCAAGCATGTAAACGACACAATGAGGGAAACAGGAGTTGAAGTTTTAAAAGAAATACACCCCCCCCCCCCCCCCCCCCCAACTCTAAATATAAATCAAAAAAAAAACAACAGTGACTGAAATACAAAGAAACCAAATAAGAAAAACGTTCGAAAAGGCCCCGGGATATTATAAAGATTTTTTTTGTTAATAACCCTTTGGTCGTCGTTGAGTTTTGAGAATCACTCCCGTAAAGTATGTGTTTTTTTTGTTAATTTTTAATACAATGCAGAACTTAAAATAATCTATCCCGACCGGGGTTTGAACACCAGTCGGGTTAGATTACGTTCTAGATTGTATTAAAAATGTAAAAAGAAGAAAAACAATGTTGATCCAAATATGGAAACATGACATGAAGATTTGTTCTTGGTCGCAAGGACGTACATATCGGCTACCGATCACAAGTTCGTCATGTGGCACACGGCGGCTGACCGCACCGCAGGCAACCAGCACAGCACAGAAGTACGACAAGTTGCCTACCCACGAGGCCGGCCAACCTCGCGTTACCAGCTGTGTCATGCTCATGCTGCATTCACTCGCATAATTGCATTGCGTTGCATAATTTGTGAAACAAGCACTAGAATCGCTACGAGCGCACGAGTATCCAGGAATGAGCTTCAGTCAGCCTTTTTGTCTGTGATTACTGATTACCTACACCCGTGCCGTGCCGTCAACCCACCCTCATTTATCACACGACTCGAGGTCAAGAATATCCACTCGAATTCAGTTATTTGTGGAATTGGTCAAGTCAACATTTCTTGGACAATAATTACATCAGGTTTGAAATATTTTTTAACTGCAAAATTTCGCGCGTGTATTTTAGAACCTAAGTTTTTTCTACTATAGGCCTAAGTGACCGCGAAAGGTCAAGGGGAAGGACTGCGGACACTGCAGGGAGGCCTCTGCGACTACGGTATTATTATACAGGATGTGTGCCCTATTGACCCCCCCCCCCCCCCGCCCCCTTCAGCTTGCGTGACGTAGCAAATTAAAACTTCCTTCCGGCCGAGCGTTTGTTGGGGAATCACAGGATTCACATAATATAGATGACAGACAGACACGGACGGACGGACGGACAGACGGACAGACGGACAGACGGATAGACAGACAGATAGATAGGCAGGCAGATAGAGAAAGGCAGACAGACAGACAGACAGACAGGGACATACAGACAGATAGATAGAGACAGACAGACAGACGGATTGTAAACCATCGTTTACGACGAAATAATATGTTGTTTTTTAACTTTGGCGAAAGGGCCTCCGGCGGCGGGGCTTCACCCCGGGCCCCAGCTTCCGCCCACAAAATCTGCTAATGGACCCCCTTTCAAAACGTTCCTACGCGCCTGAGCAGACAGGTATCATAGCGAGTGCGTTTATGACTCTGCTTGCATTTCACAAAGGCATCAGAAAATATTTTGTCTTCACTATTTTGCAGTAGATTTCTGTGCGGGGTTGGCCGTTAAAGAGGGGGCGCGGAGTTTGGGCCCCAATCAAATGCGCGCGTCAGGTGTTGACGATTGCAGCTGAACCGTGGTAATACTTTCCCAAAATTTTACATGAATGTTAATGAGTTCCTTGATTGAATCCCATTGGTGTAAAAGAATTTTTTCCCTTAAAATAAATGCGAGAGGTAGCCCAAAAAACGTGAAAAAATCGAAATGAAACAGGTTTTAAATTCGGGAAATTTCCATTTTCCCACCAAACCGTTTTTCCCCAATAACCCAAAAATGTGCGCGTTCACATTGATTCAAACGTTGATATCCAGTATGAAAATTTGCGTTAAAAAATCTCTACACTAGGAATAAATTCCCGAAGTTCATCAAAATTGAGGAAATTGTGAAGGTTTCACGATTTCGTTATTCGAAACCAATTAATTAAACTAAAAAGCGTACTGGATCTCATTGATTGATCCTTTATTAACGTTGTTGTGAAATATGATACCCGGTAAAACCTGAAAGCTGAGCGTCGAAACTCGTCTCCGCGCCAGCCTCAGCGACTCCTCTTGTGGGATTCTCCACAAGAAAGTTGGTTATCCCCACAACAGACATAAACTCCTCTTCTCCCCATCGCTAATCTCCTCCTATGGATGCGTCCTGTCCCGTTGCCATCATCCCCAGTGACAAAAAATATAGAATAAAAATAAAAACAATAAATTTTTCATGCGAAACCTGTTCAGGGTGCTATGAATGCGCCTCTACATTGGAATTAGGACAGTTGTGAAGGGATGCCCGAAGCCCGAGGGCTACTGAAGAAAACCACGGAAAAAACTTCTGTTAGGATTGCTTGGTCTCGACGAGATTTGAACTGGAACCTCCCGAATCAGAGGAGCCAACACTGTCGATTCTAGAATCAATTAGCTCGATTTATGTGAATATACGACATGACATTATGTATTATATCTTTATTGGCACCACATCACATTGATAGAGGGGAAATAATGAAAAGGCAGAGTTGGTTTCTTGTTTCGGATCTTGCCTCTGAAACATCCCATCGCTTAACTGGAGTATTTTATCCCCGGAAACTAGTGGCGAGCTCTGGCAGTCGTCTCCAACGACCAAATCCTCAAGGCTAGAGTGAGTGGCGTATTATGACATACGGTTGACGCGCCATTAAACAAACAACCACCTTGTTGTATAAACGTTTGATGTTTTTAATGCCCCCTACACAATTTGGACAACATGCTGCATTGGGCATGCATCTGCATGCTTCTGCAGCTGCATTGGGGGCTAGTCTAATGAAACGCCGATAATTAACTAATTTAACTGTAAGATTCGGCAGCATTGTTTTCGGTGACGACTGAAGAGTGCGTAGGCACTATGGGAAGTGCAAACATCCGTTGACAAAAGTTAAATTACCAGTCCTTGATCCGATTTCCGTGCGTAACAAACAAACAAATATCGCGAACCTTCGATTCTTGTAATTGCGTCGTGGGACTTGTTACTTCGTCGTCTGGGTCTGTGTCTTGAGCTCGTTCAATACATGATGTCGGTGTAATAATATTGTCAGTACAATCCTGGCAATCGCAAGCGGCTTATTTCCTGTCTCAGACAGTCGCATGTGCCATGTGGCAATCTACCATGATCCAATGATATTCATCATCCTTGTACCATGACAGATGGCCATCTACCATCTACGATTGACCGGGGGGGGGGGGGGGGATGAAGGGGTGACGCCGATTATAGATTGATAATCGATTAGTTACCGATAGGTTAACCTACTTTCCATTTCAAAAGATCTAAATATATAAATTTAATTACAGTTGCGTTGTAGTACCGGTACGTCTATTGACGGAGTGATTCCTTACATTGCACTGTATCATTATAATATTTCACGGCATGAACGATAAATGACAACAATATTGTCCAAACTCGAATATCGAACGGCACTTGCCACTCTAGCTATAAATTATATTATATATAAATATTATAGGGTAGATGACAAGTCGAAGCGGAGAACCGAGTAGGCCGGGTAGGAATGCAGTCCGGAGTCGTCTATTTTATTATCATACTACCTATCACTATTGTTATCTCTATAATTATATCTATATTATTGCACTAAGGCTATTCGAGACGTTGAGTGGTGATAGATGACGATGAAGGACGATTTAAACAAAAGCATGCCTCATGCGGGATTCGAGCCTACGTCCTCGTAGAGCCATACTCGTATGAGGCTATGAGCCACCGCGGACGACATCGAACCCACTTCCTCGTAGACGTAGGGAGGGCCATACGCTTCGGACAATGAGCCACCGCGGTGCAACTGTTGTCGTCGGCAGCAGCAGACAGATTCCAGACGACGAGGGGCGAAGTATGCGCGGCCCAGCTACACAAAAGGCTGCACACCCCGAAGAAAATCATCTACTTTGCGTGCGGACTGCGGAGCCCGGTCTCCGCCGCGACAAAACAAAACGACACCGATCATGATAGTTATTAATTAACACAAAACGCTTCCTCACAATCGTTGACTTTTCCCAGAATTCTTTAAACATGTGACATTTCTAGGTCGAATCTTTCCTCCCCTCCGCCACCCATTGTCTCGATGCTAATGGTGGTGTGAGTGGGGTGCGCGCGCATGCCCGAGTGCTCGTGCAGGAATGCTCGCTCACACTCACAAGTCACAACAGAACACTCACTCGCAGTGAGCTTGCTACCTGGACGGACGTCGCGAGTGCAGGTGTAACGACAGTGCGGTGTTAGTTTCTCGGGTTTGGTTACAACTTAGAAGCGTACTTGGGCCGTAGCCTTCGCAGATCAAAGTAAGGCAGTCTGTGTTCTTGGGCGTTAGAAATAGCAGACTGTTGCATTTCGACTCTCGGAGCTGAACGTCTCAAGTGTCACAATATTATAGATAGGGTTGGGGACACCACCACACAACAACTCCATATCCATTAGATAGACTGTACATGCACACATACATTTTATTTGTTCATGTGTTGAATGTGTATTTAGTTTTTGTTTCCATCATTTGGTTCCAATCGATTCAGATATCTATAATGCACCAATAAGCCAGATGTCCGTCTCATTAGCTTAGGGGTAAAACATCCGACCCGACAATCGGGAGACCCGGGTTCGATACCCGGCAGACAATGATTTTGTCTTATAAGCCATATCATCATATCAGTGAGTTTTACCTAAAACCCAAAGGTTTTACTTCTAGGATAGGCTGAACAGCCAAGGAAGTTTATTGAAAGCTTGGGTCTAGATTAAAATACAGCTATGCAGTAAGTAAGGATATAGTTGATGAGTGACAGGTTTTGTGTTGTTTTGAGCCAACAGGTGGATGGCATGGGTATTACGATGTCTTCACGTCACACGGGTAACTGGTGGTGCCAATCAACAACGTGTGCTTCACTTACGTAGGTCGATTAGCATTTATTTAGCAAATGCTGCTGTTTTAGTTTCGAGGCCTTGAGCGGTGCAAGGACAAGTCGGTTACAGGAGAAGCACGTCTCGATGTGATATAGGTACCAGTCCTTACCCAGAGAAGGAAAATATCTTGTTTGTTTCCATGGTAGGACTACACTTCGTACATTACATTTTCAGGGCCACACTCAATATATTTTAGTTTTACCAGAGCAAGCTATACCGCGAACTTTACATGTTTGTTTTGACTTGTTCTTTTAAAGACTACAAAATGTATGCGCGTAATCGCTCGTGGATGAAGGAGTGGGAAGATAAGAATTTTGACAATGTTAGCAGTTTAATTCTAAATTTATAACGGTATTTGTATCATGTGTTGTGTACGTTGCCCTTAAACATATTTACATATTTGTTTAATCTGCATATTTCGAGCTACTCTTTAGTAACATAGTTTTGGAAATAAAAACACGGTTAATTAACCGTGTTCAGCTTTGTAGGTCTCATGTTTTTTTTTTCTTTGGGACAGGCAACATTTCTCAATATACCAACATAACGGGGCGACCGTGGGTTCGCATCCCGGCACTAATAGAAACACCCACCTCAAAAGGAGAGACACCTACTGGCTTGGCTACCGCGACGTCCGAGATTATAATGTAGTAATTTTATTTATAAAAAATAATATGGAACATTAATCTAGGCTTTCTTCAGCAAT
This sequence comes from Sweltsa coloradensis, assembly GCA_024449915.1. NCBI lineage: Eukaryota > Metazoa > Arthropoda > Insecta > Plecoptera > Chloroperlidae > Sweltsa > Sweltsa coloradensis. The sequence continues at coordinate 31,439 of JAMZAV010006654.1, read as the reverse complement.
ATGCCCGCATGACAAATCTGTAGGGCATACTGTGCTAAGGTCCGCAGGATGCTGATAAAATAAATAATAAAATGTCACTGTCACTACACAGTTGCACGATCAGCAACACCACGCAAGGAAAAACATTTTGATACTTCACAGTCAGTAGTAGTTTCAAGCATTCTTACATGAACGTGCAAGTGCCCATTACTCCCCATTAGGTATAAATATTCGCCATGTATAAGTTTCCGAATAACGGTGTTAACCATACGTTGATGTTCAGCATCGACACAGTTCAATAAGTCATGATTTCAAGGAGAACGATACAGCATGACCGAGTGTGATTAGCATAGCGCGTGCAGTGCAGGGTAGGCGTCAAGATGATTAGCCAACGATCTGTTTGAAGATAGGTTCCGAACTTGACAAATACACTGGGCTAGACAAAGATAGTATTGGACTCGGAGTAGCCTACTCCCAGTCCCAATCCTGACGGGACATATTACAATGCGGTAGGGAGGATGCTGACGAGTGGATGAGAGAAAGAAAATAACAACAGCAAGTTTAGTTACTGTATCGATGGTCGGAGGAAGCTTTTCAATGGGAGTTGGCTATGTTCGTGCACATTATGTCTCTATTAATGCACTAAGGCTATTCGAGACGATGAAGGAAGACAAAAAATGCCATAATAAAAAATGCGCGATTCGAACCCACGTCCTCGTAGAGCCATAATAATCTTCGGGCCAGCGCCCTAATCGTATGTACCACCGCGGACGGCCCTCTTGAAAATTGATAACTCCTCAAGTACAAACGTGTACAAAATCCTTTTGAGAGTACTACTCTCCCAACTACGTCGACCTAAAATTACCTATGGGATGTGGGATAATTTACTGAATTACATTTAACACGTTTTATGTTTCCTATTCGAGCTATAATTTGTTAACGCTGACATAATTTTGCTGAAATGGGTGATCGAGGAAAATCTTGAAATGATGGCACCGGCGTGCTAGGTGATTTCAATGCAATACCAACACAGCTGCATGCATGCATGAAAGACGCAGTAAAAAGCAAATAATTTCGTTCAAAAGAGAAAGACACACGAGTGGCTATTATTAAACGATTGTGCCGTAAGTGACCTTGGCAATAAACAAAGCGAGATCATTCAACAAACATGCGAAGAATTAATCGTGAAGGCCTACACAACACTAGCTAGGGTCACAACATGGAAGGTAATGTTAGGCTACTCATCCGTGTTGAGACTATTACCCCCAAAAATGATTTCTTACCACATAATCTACAGCAAATCTAGAGCATAATACTACACTAAAATGAAGTTGTAATAATAATGTAATTTGTAACGATGATTTTACACGATTTTTTTTAGTTTTTGATCCTGAAATTTGCGAAAATTGGCATTTTAGGAATACTAGAGCATTGTACCAGTCTAAAATGACCCTTTATAACATCGTGTCTTGAGAGTTGAGAGTTGAGAGTGTGTACAAATTTACTCTCAAACACGCAAAAATATGCATTCCAAAATCACACCCCTTCTTGGTAATTAAGGACATTTTGACCGAAACACTTGGGCAAATGAAAAAAACAAAATATAGCGGATTTTTAAAAAGGTTGTCAAGTAAGTCCAATATTTTTTGGGATCAAAATCTATAAAGTTCATAAGCATAAATTTCATCCCCTTGACAATGTTTTTCGGGTCATGGTGGACCCAATATTTTTTATCTTAGTCAGTAAATTCATAACTAGTTAGCCTGAATGAAATTTTTTTTAGTTAGGCGGGTGAATACTCCTTTTAGAGCCAATCAGAGTGATACCAAACTTTGACCTGATTTTATGGTTGGTAGGTGGTGGTATGGTAGGTAATACAGTCACGTACTATACAAAATAATTAGTGAACATTGCGCTTGAACGATCGTCCACCCAAACACACACTGCCTCCAACTCCTGTTGAGTTCTTGTGGAGGCCAGCCCTAACGCTGTTCGTTTTTTTTTTAATTTTTTTTTTAAGATATATTTTCTAAACCTTTCAGTAGTTATATAATTTTGATTAATTTATGCTTGAAGTGCCCACATGTTAAGATCACCTCTTGACCTCACTACACCTATGATGGCATCCAAATGATGATGGTTATTGGTTCTACTCACTCAGTGCGGGACTTTAATTTATAAAGCAGACCAAGTCAATGTCGGCGCCGACGCCCTCGACGCGTGAACAATGGCCAACCAGAGATCAGTGATGTGATTTAAATAGGAAGAACGGACCAAACTAGTCGGTTACGAATCCACCCGCGGGCAATGCCAGAACCAACATCGCTTATGCGAAACAACCGAACAACTTAACAGTTTAATTTGTGTCAAGCCTGTTCCGATATAGATGAAATCTCAAATGTGGTAAATAACATCCAAAACAATACAATCTTATGCCACTGGCTGCCACGTCCTGTCTTTCTTGTCTTTGTTTTTGCCTCCCGCAGCGGCTAAGTTCGCTCCCAAACATAAATCTCGAGTAAGACACCTTGTGACCTATCTCTGTCTGCCAAGCGGGAAATACGAATTACGTGTTCCGGTCCGTTTTCAACCAATTATTGATATTTTGACTATCGATAATTAATGACTTGATTATCGATTATCAAGATTTTATCCAATATTGATTGTTGATCCATAATATCGATTATCGTGTGCATCCCTAAATTGATGGACCCAAAACCATATCAGAAGCTAGAAATATTGTGCCTGTAGCGGCAGCGGGATTCGAACCCACTACCTTCAGCATTGGAAACACCGAAGCAGGAACTTTAACCACTGCACCAACGAGTTTCTGTGATTAATTTTAAAGTATTATATAACTTGAACTACTTAGTAAGAAATTAATTTGCTTCAATTTCAATTTTCTAATTTCCAAATTTTTTGTCTACACCGGTACCTACCTATAAATTGAGGTTAAAGTAATGGGTCAACTCAGGCCTACAGATTTTTTACTTGTATATTACGATGGAAGTTACCACAAGTCCATTGATTAGGGCCTAAAGGGTACGTCAACCGTTCGGTTACCATGTGCCACTATGGAAGACTTTAGATTGGGGGAACAAGCCCGTGGCCTACAAAATCTGCTAGAAACACTATATTGTATAGAAAATTAACAATCATTAAGTGCTATGCAAGCCTTGGTAAAGTTGAATAAAATAATATGCTGTCGAGGCAATATTTTGAAAATAGGGTACCTACATAATTCAATAGGCTATCTCAATACATACATTCCATTCCATATAATATATGGAATAAATTTTAAAAAGTTATATTATAACTTATTTACTGTGCTGGTATGTTGCATATTGAAAGAGATGTGAAAAATGCAGTCTTATTAAGGTAGTTTCTATGTCATGAACAATCTGTAGGTTCCCGATTTAACATGCCATGCAATTCTTAAGTATATCCACTAGTCCTGCTTGAAATTGAAAGTAGATACATAATTAAATTACGAGTGTTTGCTTTCAATATTCATTATAAACCACAAGCCGTAAACTCACTTTTAGAAGACAATTGAAATCAACAAAACCTCGATGAATTAAACATGCTTCTCGATTACGTGACGCGGTTGACCAACACACGTATAGCTGGCCGGCGAAATAAGTTCAACTCATGCAGACCGCAAGGAAAACAAGCTCGATGAGAACGGAATTATGCAAAGACATTGAGAAATTTAAACACAATGTAGTACACATGTGTGTGGCTAATAATAAACTGAATTAAATTTTATTGATTTTACAAAATTATGAAGTCTATATTTGTTAAGTGGGAACTGCACTCCAGGTTGGTCGGGCAATATTAGTCGGTGCTCTAACTTTGCTTTGCCTACAGAATATTCTAAATTACACTGTCTATAAAATCTATTTTAAACCTAACATGTCTATGAAACGTTTTAAATACGAGAAATTGACATTTCACCTCTTCTGGCAAACATTAGTAGTACCTATCTGTTGTTAACTTACAAATCATTATATTATAAGACACGGTGAAAACCTCTCAAAACGTTAGATTGCAGGTTGAAATCTATAGAAATGGCAAGTCGGGATGGATTTAAATTAATTCTGCAGAAAGGGGTCGTACAAATTATGGAAAATAATTGTTATAATAGCCTACAATAACACCGGACACGCTTAACTCGGGAAATAATGTAAGCTGCTTTGCCATACATTTTGAATGTACCATCATTAAATAGGTAAATAAATAAATTCATATTTAGTCATATAACCGATAACTGCGTTTGAGTGGGGGACTTTTAACCAAAGCGACCAAGCCAACCCTTAGGCCCCGTCACAATCGACGAGTGTACGATAGGCCAATAACCAACCAAAGATCAATATTTTTTAATAGAAAATACTATGGCAATCATTGGTATGGGTAGTGCGAACACCCGCGGATCAACACCAGAATCAACAAGGTCGATTTGATAGTGAAATTTGATGGATGAGTGCAAGTGTGTAGCCTACACTACAGGCAACTGTAGTAGAACTACCAGTTTTTTTTTGCACATATCATATAGTTATTAACATATTTTCTCATTTCTCTACATGACAATCAATTGCAAACTGCTGTAGGTGAATGAAATGTTGTTTTGATCTACTAATATTTGGTTGGCATAAAATGCTCTTGGTGTAGTTATAGCCCAGGTTTGATTAACATTCCGTGTCATCGCATGTTATTGAAACAGTACATCATCGCAAATTGTTAAGTTTCAATCACACCGCGGCAAATCATCATGCAAGGCTGTTGTGAACAAATTACCTCTCATTAGGGTAATAGCACTGCTTACTGGATGATAACACATCATTATTCACTTCCTTGGAATTATTAAACAAATGATCAACAATGATTCAATGCCATGATAATAATATTATGCCGAGTTTGTTTTGAGCAAAGGTCGATTCAGAATCAGACGTGATATTATTGACATAACTTTTGTCTCAACTAGTATTCCAAAGAATAGTTAACATTCCTGCCACTGGTCTAGAGCTCAAATCACGGAATATTTTCTCTCAGGCTTGTAGTGATTTGTGCTCCACGAGGCTCAGGCCCCACATTGTCCTTGGAGTTCGAACATCTAGTGTTGACACTTCTCTCACAGTAGTGTCTGTGAACCTTAATGCAGCCGATCTAGTGATTGTAGTAGAGGATATTTTCTAAAGACACATCTCAGGAGTTTACAAGTCATAAAGAAAGACGTGCATTATGTGCACAGAGGGTATGATATTGTTAACTAAAAAATGTTGTGAAATAAGACCCCGTTTATATTATGAGCATTCAACCAGGGTCCGTTTACACGTCAACTTTTACCCGCGTAGGCCTAATTCACCAACCCACGTTGAAAGCTCGTAATGTTGGCCTAAACACAGTATTTAAGTGTCACACACAGTATAAATAGTTTTCTAGTAGGGCTAAGCCTACTTGAATTGGAACTTATTCAGTTGGGGGGGGGGGGGGGAAATCCAACTTTCTTTAGTAATTTTTTTCATGCAAAATCAGCCAAAAACCTCATTAGTTTATAACATTTTAAGTGTTGCCTGGGAAGGTTGTAGTGTACAAAGCCCTTTGTCCTTTTTGGTTGATTTTGTATGAAACTGATGAAAAATACCTGCCCCCCAATAGAAGTAGGCCTAGTTCCCTCAAGATTAAATTAGTGTTTTGAGTGGTGTAATGTAATGCCGTGTAGTGTAACCTACGACAAAGGTCTTGAGAAGAAAATCTTTATTTGTTGTAGGGAGTTAAGCTGGAATATTTAAAGCAAAGTGGAAGTGTTATTGTGAATGCGAGACGTTAAAACCTAAAACAACCAAATGTAACAAACTCCGTACGATTTCCGACAAAACAATTCAAAGTTCGTAATTTGAATGTGAACCGCCGGACACCATGTTTGCGTACTACCTGGTGACGGTGTTGGCGGGGGTGGCGGCCGGTGCGAAACAGCCGGACCTAGTGACGGTGGACAAGCTCCGCTATGACCTGACGGACCAAGTGGGCGACCTGTGGTCGGACGTGACCGACTCGCGGTGGGTGGCGGCCGCCAACGAGCAGGACGGGGCCGACGTGGAACTGTTGCGCGCGTACCAGACACTCTGCGACAACCTCGACCAGCCGCACGCGAGCGACCTGCCCGCGGAGCTGGGCTCGCTGTGGGCGTGGGCGCGGGCCGAGGCGGAGCTCAGGGGCGTAGACGCGCTCTACGCCACCTTCCGCAGGTTCCAGCTGCAGCAGACGCGCAAGGATGTCCTACCGGCGCCCAGGAGAGCGTGGACAGACCTGGCGGAGACCATTCTACACGACTCTATGTCGTCGATACCCACCGCCATGGAGCGGCTGCACAACATTGTTATGAACAGCAACGCAACGGGCGGAACACTTTATCAACAAGCGCTCGTGGTAAATAATTTGGCTAAAATGGATTTCAGTTAGGACTTTCCAGCCTCCAATAGGTATATAGGTAATCCTACTTCTAGCTTAGGTAGGGCCTAATTCACTTCTAGCACCTACCTAACATGTAGGCCCAATTGTTTCAAAATTACCAGACAAAATGAGAATTTCCCCTATAGCCTAGGCTAGATTGTATAGTTGGGTGCTAAGGTAAACTGACACCAATAGGCCTACATAGGCACCGATAAAATTGCCAGAAGCCTACTGGGAATAAATAAGTGCTTATAGACTATTGACCACAGCATTTGGAGGATTTTAACAGGTTGAAAAACATTTTTTTTTTAAATGACAACCTATCACAGATGGCACACCTAAATGAATCTAGCCTACCCCCATCCTAATAGTAGGCTACAATATCACGAATAATGTTCTGGCTCAACGATGCCTTGAAAGAGACGGTAAGCTACTGATATGCAAGGTAAAGAAGTAATCTGGGTCCACTTACCCCATCAATCTCCTGGTAGTTAATATATTTCTCAATAAAGCTGGCGACACCATCCCTTCTTTAGGCCTAAAACCTTAAACACTGGGGTCAGGCTCAGGCCATCAAGACAATGACCGTTTGCTTGAAGGCCTAATTCGGTTGATAGCCTATTAGGTGCGTGTATGACAGTATTTGATCTAAATTGGCAATGTAATACCTTGTGAATATATTTTGTGTAAGTGTATAGCCCGTGAACACGAGATATAATTAATGTTGTTATTGAATAGATCTAAGAAACCCTACATATATAACAGTCCACAACGTGTTACAGGACTCTGGCAGCACACTATGCAGTCTCCAGCAGTCACCGCAACAACTGCTCTACAACATATACAGTGCGGCAGCGCTAACAGAACTCAAGGGCTACGCAATGATGCAATTCTCTTGGATGTTGCTCAGGATTTACGACAAAGGTAAAACATGGAGACAATTCACATTAGTCCTATTGTGCCTAAATTATTTTATTTTGTGATCGTAACTAGTAGATCCTACTTCAGCCGGACCAACAGATACAGCGAGACTAATATTATCCACTATGGAAGCCGTAGGTAAAAATATATACATAGATAGTTCTTGGAGGCTACCTACCCATTTACACAATAGCCTACAGCAGCTCCCGTTAGCACTGAATTTCCGAGGACCCAAAAAATTTGCAGTTAAAAAAAATATCGATCTTTGGTTGGTTGGAGTTCACTCGTCGATTGCGTCCGGCCTGCAAGCTTGGCTTGATCATTTTGGTTTACTGTCCCCCAATGAAAATCAGTTGTGTGACTGAGTGGGTAGACTCTAAATACAGATTTATTTATTTATTTGTTTGTTTGAATTTGAAAAATCTTAATTGTGAATACATCAACGATAAAGGCAGAAGATAGATGGCAACAAAAGAGAATCATCCACTAAGTTGGGCTGACATGTTTAAATGTGTGAATGTTTGGTACACGTCCGCTTTGCAAGACAAGATCTCAACATCAAAATGCAGCTGCAATACCAAGATAAACTGATGCATTTCAATGTTGTTTGACCCACTCAGTTTGCATGTTCGTCACTAGACTCTGTATCTCCACACGGAGGGGGTTAACATTTAAATGCAGTTAGATACATAGACTAGGGAAATGCCAAAGTCGTTGTTAAACGAGTGAGTTAGCCAAGTGTTTTGACTTCTAAAACCGGACCGTCTGGTCACCTTACAGGAACTCACTCTGCTTGCCACAATAATTATTTAAATTGAACATTCAAAATGCGAATCGTATTCAAAACGTATTAGCGTGAAACACTAACAAATTTCCAAGATAAAACAAAATCACCTAATTTTTATTTCCCATTTAACACCCCTCAAAAATAATATGTGGGTGTAAAAATATAAAAAAGTTAGAACTGACGGGTATCGAACCCCATCTATCCGTGCGGTAGGCTAAATGGTTACCTCTAGGCCATGCAGGCCACGTCAACCTCGTCCCGCTAACTGCTACGAAACAAATGCCATTGATAGTATTAAAAATCACATTTTTATTTATTGTAGGCTTAAATCGCAATGGATCAAGCTGATTTTGTTAACAGTTCTTAGTAAACTCGTAGCGGATGTCTGTTTAAAATTTCAGCGCAATCTGTTCAGCGGTTCGGCTGATTTTCGACGTACAGACAGACAGAATCACAGAATGAGCCGTTTGAGTTGAATGGAGACACTCGGTCGCTCCGCTCCCTCGTTTAATAAATATATTTTTTGTTTAGTAGAGTTGTTTGAACATCAAGTGAATGAAATTAGTTTAGGCAAACCTTCCACAAAGCAACCACCAAAGAACCATTTCAAACTATTTTACCATTCCAAATATATAAAAGGAGATTTGTGAAAATTACGTTATTAGCGCCAGCTTTCAAACATTCCAGGCAACTTCACGCTGGAGGCGCGGATCATGCGTGAACGTTACCAAGAACGCACAACGCAGAAGATATCGGCGGTCAAGTCTGCGATGGCGTCTGCTAAACGCGACTTGTATCGCTGCGATCCAAAGGATCACGTCGAGGGGGAAACCTATGTACAGATCACCAGGCTGCTCCAAGGTACGCCTCAAGCCTTGTTAGATTATCACGCATGTATGGAGTTTCACAATGTACGTAAATGATAGCTAGAAATTAAATCAAACCAAACAAAAACAGTGCACAACACATGAATAGGCCATATAAAACTTTTTTTAGAAATGAACTTTTTACGTTCAAAAAACACAGTTTGTAGACTGGTACAGTAAAGTCTACCCATATTTCATACATGACATGATAGAAACCTGTGTATATGTAGTTCATCTGTGCATACATTTCTCGATTGTTGTTGCTAATTTCTTTGTTATGCGGATACTATATTCGTAGATTGCAATGAGACTAGAGGTAAGGTAAGGGAAGTGCAGCAGGTTTGTTTAGGCAAAGAGTTTAACTCTCCTTTTGACTTCTATACATTGCTCATGGCAAGTGTATTTAGTTAATGACAACCTTTTGGTCATTCAGAGCAATCTAGTTGTTTTTTCAAGGCTGTGTACAGTCAGTAATGTACTAAACATTTCAAAACACACATTGAACAGCTGTCTCCAACTGTCGAGGCACAAATTCAGAGAAAACCAACTGCACTGTTACGTAGTAAAATGACAAGCATATCAGCAGAATAAAGTCCTCAACAGCAAAATGGCAACCCTACAACAACAACCTCAACTGCTTGTGTTCTACACCAGACTTTTGAACCATTGGTTATTTAATTCAAGATTATTATAAAGAGGGAAATCATGGGAAAGGATTAGGGCCTATCAAAGAAATACTCTGGGAGGACAGAAAGAAGTGGAGCGCTTGTCATAGAAGACAGCGAGGAAGATGAGGATGTGCTGAGCTGAGCCTGGCTAGCACCAAGCACTAAGAACAGTCTGTAGCCCTAGAAACTGGTGATGCGTCACCCCTCGACCCGACTCATGTTGGAATCGGGTGTTTGATATCATTATTTTATTGACTTGTTAATTTCATTTTCTAGGGCACATCCAGAACGAGGTCGACATGAACAGCGACTCGACGTGTCGCGAAAACTGTGGTTATTATTCGTACACGAAGAGTCATGGCTGCTACCACAACCTTTACTGTGCGAAGCAGCAGCGATGTAACGGCAAACTCATCGACTGCAAGTACTACGACTCGGACATGTGGGTCTGCCAAGCGGTGAGTTATTTCAATGACCGAGAGTAGTCGCCCACCTGTTTGTTACGTCAGTAGTTCTACTACATATTGGTGGATTAAAAATTACAAAATTATTTTTGAATATATTCAAGAGGGAGGTCAGGACGTTAGCAGTTGCACCGCGGTCTAAATGACCGGGCATATGAATAGGTCAATGTTTTTTTCGTGAATTTTAACAGTACAGTATTTAAAATTCTGTATCGCATTTTCACTTCATGAAGATTTTTTAGGAAGGCAGATGAAGCTAGAGCACTCGCACATGAGTAATGTAAAGATGTCAGCTGTTCAAAAAAAGTCTGTCAAGACGACGACTACCTACGTGAGAAACTAGGGCGCTTCAACCGGTTAGGTCATATTGCGCCGCCTGTGATAATGAAGAAAGTTGATGAGATGAGTTTAATGGTGTGTTTGATGAATAGATTGTAATGAGCATGCTTCGTTGTCCCTCTTTACAAATAAACATTGATGGTTTTGTTGCTAGTTATTGTTGTGTGTGTAGCAGTAGTAGATTTTGTACTATAGTTAACAATAGATGATGACAATACCCTAGATGATATTCTGTGTCTGAAAACAATATTGATGGAAAAGGTAGAGCTTTGTTTTAAAACAAATTTATATATATAGTTACACTACTAATGTATGGTTGGAAAAAACAGGGAAAAAATAAATGTCACCTGCTGATGGTGGGTGGCTGCAAGTTATAACGCAGGTGAAAATTGTGTTTGGACACTCATAAATTATCATGTAGGCCTACAGTTTCAATTCTCAACCTGAGGTCTCTAGAACATTGTGCACAAGATTATGGTGTTAAATCATACCTCAAGAATGCTGCACAGCGTGGATAAAGTGACAACGGAGCAATTCATGGTTTGGATGAAAGATGAAAGAAAGAAAGATGAAAGATGGATGAAAGATAGTTTATATTGCCAGGGCCTAACCATAAATAAAGAAATAAGTCAAAAACTAATTAAGTAGTTCAAGATTTAGCAGTGTTTTCATATAATTGGCAGTTGTCCTTCCTCTTAACAATAACAATATTCCTCCTGCAGGATAAAGATTCTATGCGTCGCTACGACTGGATAGAGTACGAGAACGGTCGCATCCTCGGAGAGAAGGCCTCGTGCCGGCGCGGCTCGACCAAGGTTGACAGCTGGTGGCGCTGGCTCTTCTGGCACTGCAGCTACTGCTTCTGTCTGTGCGACGAGCAGGGACCCAAGTCGGACAGATACTTCAACCTACGGCCCGTCAAGGCAAACGTCGCGGAGAACATGTGAGTCCCGGTTGTATTTCATCAAATTGTGTCATCATAGCGGATTTAAAGAAAAAGTAGTTTAATACGTCAATAATGGCAAATATTTTTTTGGACTAAAATCCTCAACGTCACGGAGCATAAAGATTGTCGCAATGTATTTCTTCCTGAAAATTACCAAGTTCTGCGGTTTTAGTTTCTTGTGGAAAAAACAACAAAACACCACCATTCGTAATTGTCCACGGTTACCTACCTAGTCAAATTCATTTAGAATAAGGATACATTGTAAGGCCCAGGTTTATTTGGCTTAAGGGCGCGTCAATTGTTAGGTCATAATGCGCAGGCATTGAATACAAAATCCACTCGTACATACCAAAAATATCAAATGAGATAAAACGGGCCCGGCGAATTAAGATTCAGAAATACATCCACCTTGTGTCCATTTAATTACCAGACTTCTCTGCCACAGAAGAATATGATAGGATGTCTCTGCAAACAGGAATACTGAACTTGGAAATATTGTAGGACATGGGTTGTTTCTAATTGACCATCATGCTTTGTGAATATCCACATAATAATTACTGTCTATAGGCCCAAGCAAGAAATATAACGCAATTTTGGTATTAGTAATAGTAGGTAGTAGTTTTAAGGCGCTTTAAAGGCAAGGAGGACTGCTCGCATTTGCAGAGTCCACTTAAACTCGAAATTACGTCTAGACTACTGAACCAATTGACTCAATTTTTTTTTAACTTACAGATAACTAATGTGAAATTGATTCTTGATATCGCGATTTACGAAAATTTGCAAACTTCAATTCTAAAAAACAGTGTGAAATGTAAACTTTTTTTTGTGCCGAATATAAAAAAATTAAATATCACGGATCAATTGTTCGGGTACTAAAAAAAGCTACATTCCAAATTTCATCGAAATATCTTTCTTAATTACGCCGCAATCTTAATTTTAAATTTTAAAAGTTTTTAGCCACTGATTGTGCTGCACTCGGAGATCGTGGTGGGTATTTCAGTGAAGTTTCTATTTTCATTCTTGTCCTAGTGCAGGTTAGTTACCCCCAAGGCAAAATACCGACCCTTCTAGGCTAAGGAATGTGCACTGCGATTCACGGCTCACATCGAGGGGACAGAGATGTTCTTTTCACTAGCCTATCCTCTCCCCCTCCCCAACCCGGCCGCAAACCGGCAGCAACCATAAACACTCGTCGCCTAGTAATGGTTTGTTTAGAAACGACAAGAATGGGTTTGAAAGATTGATCCCCTCCGAGTCATTATGGGAAAATCGTCAACAAGAGAATACACATACACTAACACACACTCGCCCCTCGCACTCACACTCACACTCACACTAAACAACTTGCACTCACACCACATTCACACTCACACTCACACGCACTTGCACACGCACTTGCACATGCACACGCACACGCACTCGCACTCGCGCTCGCATTTGCACTCCCACACGCACATGCACACGCTAACATGAATGAACTAAACTAAGGTTTGTAAATATTTTAAATATAGTGTAAATCTCATCAATCAGTCAATCACCCTTGAATCATTCATTGAACGCATCAATCAATCCATGATTCATAGATAGTACAGCCGGGGTCATATATAAATCAAGAGGTCTGAAAGATACCTCTTTCACCGACATCTCGTGGTCAACTCTTGGTGCCATTATTTATATCGCCCTGTGAACTGCATTAAATCGATCGATGGAAGCCCCCTAGACTATTTGATGTTTTTAAATATTATTTAGGGGGGCTTGAAAGACTCTTGGTCAGTAAAATAGTCAATATCTAGAAGGCAGTCAGAAGTGAAATACAATTTTATCAAAACAAAAGCATAAAACAAACTTAAGTGGTTTGCAAAATAAGACTTGACAGCCAAGATAGAATTATTCAAAATTAATTAGAAACTAAGGCAAATATAAGATCTAAGGCATAGTCTTAATGCTATGCCTAGGCCAAGGTATCGATATATAATGCTCTCTTTACCTTCCATATTATATTTCTTCTAGGCTTGATAGTTTCTCTGGTGAATAGAGATTTCCTTTGACATTAGCAGCCATTTTTCTTATTTATGTCGAAAATGCAGTTCACAGGGCGATATAAATAATGGCACCAAGAGTTGACCACGAGATGTCGGTGAAAGAGGTATCTTTCAGACCTCTTGATTTATATATGACCCCCGGGTGTACATAATATTTGATAATAGAGTAACTGTTGTTTTAATTGTTTTAATGCCAATGACGTAGTTTTTATTGTGGTATAGGGCTTGCCCTAATTTTTAGCTACCGTCTTGACAGGTTTATTTTATTATATATTATGTATATCTTGTGAACTACGTTTTGAAAATAAATAAATAATAATAATAATAATAAATAATAATAATAATAATAATAATAATAATAAAAATAATAATAATAATAATAATAATAATAATAATAATAATAATAATAATAATAATAAATAAAAGAAATAACAAGAATTTGGAAAATGAAAACTGTTACTGTCGTGCCTATCGTGATCTCAGCCACTGGAGTCATACCATCTTCCCTCTCTGCCAGCCTACAATGCCTGGGTCTTTCTCCAAATCTCTACATCAGCATGCAGAAAGCAGTCATCCTTCAAATGTGCACATAGTCAGAAGATTTTTGCAGTAATCTCTCTCTCTCTCTTTCTCCCCTCTCTCTCTCTCCTCTCTCTCTCTCTCTCTCTCTCTCTCTCTCTCTCTCTCTCTAAAAGATTTTGCCCTACAATTGCTGTTTTTATAGATAGAAAAATTTTATTAATTTTTTTTATCACACTCATCTTTATTATTATTTTGTTAATTTGATTAAATTTTTCTACAATAATATGTGTACTAAAAATATGTTTTCACGCTGTTATAATGTAAACTTTTGTTTGGGGTTGGGCCTTACCCGCCTTGTGTATACCCCGGACGCAAATGACCTGAGATTGTTTGAACAATAAAGAACCACTATAATAATATAATAATAATAATAATAATAATAATAATAATAATAATAATAATAATAATAATATAATAATATATTACTTTCTTTGTCCGTGCCAGCTCAAGAAAAACTAAGCTTCATGCAATTGAAATGCAATTTATTATTATGTACTAATTGGTTTATATTTATTCATATTCCTATTCTTTAACAGTGCGTATGCCGACGCCCATCTGTGAAAGTGTGTTTATTCGTGTTTTCCCGGGAATGTACTTTTCCCCCTTGATAGCATTAGCAAGTGGAATTATCATTTGATTTTGGAAAGAACTGGTTGAACACAATCTTGGTTTACATCATGCCGGCGCGTGTTTGAAGAAACGGCGTAAATTTTACGACCTGTCTGTAAAAAGACGGCACTTGCTAGGTCTTCCCTGTTCGAATCACGGCTTGGGCATTGATAACATCATCATAAATTAAATTAAATTAAATTCACAATAAATACATAATAAAATCGTATTGTATTCAATATGCTAAAGTTTTCAATAATAGATACACATGGCCTTATTATTATTATTCGTGCTTTATTTTCAAATAAAAATATTGGAAGTTAGTGATGCCGAATGAATTTAGTTCTATTCCCGGTTTGATGAGTGTTTCAAGTTTCAACCTAGCAAAAGCATACAACATTTTAGCAAACACTGAAAGTGAGTTATTGTTTACCCTAACTAATTGTGTAACCAATGAACATAGACGTATTTTGTATGTTTTACAACTATTGTAAGGGATGGATCATTACTGACTGCATAATACTAATAACATTTATTTTTATGAAGTGACTGACAGAAGCTGTATGTCATAGATACTTATTACTCAGTCGGTCATTGTTGTAATAATGAATATGTCCAAGGTATGCGAAATAGTCTATACTACAAACGTCTCTGGACCACATAAAAGATAACGGAGGTGGATTTTTTTACAAAGAAGACAAAACTCGTTTGGTAATTTACAGGATGTAGTGTGGTCAACAAGGGTCAACATTGTTGTATTGTAGTGGGTGATGGCGAGTCGGAGGGAAGGGGGGGGAGTTGTACCCCTTCGTCTGCACCCTAGGTCATGGACTCTTCTCCCTGGCCTTGCCATTCATTCCGATGAAAACGACAAGCAGGACACTCAAAACTAACACTCACACTCACAAATCGCACTCACACAGTCACACTCACACTCACACTTATACTCACACTCGCACTCGCACAGTCACACTCACACTTATACTCACACTCACACTCGCACTCGCACTCACTCTCACTCTCACACTCGCACTCACACTTATACTCACACTCGCAACTCGCACTCACTCTCACTCTCACACTCGCATTCACAAGCACACGCACAAGCACAAGCACTCGCACTCAAAATATACAGTTGGTTTTTTTTAGTATCAATGAGTTTGCTGATTATAAAAATTCTGTTTTGCATATTTGCCAAATTTTTATAATAATATGAACATAAGACCTCATCTCTTTTGATATTTTGTATTCTTTTAAACCAAGATCCCACTATTTCGGCATGGTCAATTATATTTTGTTGTGTAGGGGTTCCTTACCCCATATAGCCAGGTACACAGGACTTCACAATAGACTAGGGTTTGGCAGACTCAGTCATAAAATATATTGTAAATCCTCGCCTATCAGTTCTTTTCCTGCTATTATACAAATTTCAAAGGATGTTCCCTCTGTGACCAGAAACTTGACAAACCCAACGACGAAAAGGGCTTGCCATGATCTTTCCTCTTAACAGTGAAAATCATTTGCGACTCAAAAAGCTATAAAGAACCGTTTAAAATACAGTAAATTAATGTGCAATGCACAAATTCATTGTCATGTACGACTTGACACAGGCTATTATGTAAAGCAATCACGGCGGAGGATGCTTAAAACACAAACAGGGTCAGCATTAATGACGAATTCATTTGGTATTTCTGTAATCATCAGAATTTGTAAAAGGAGTCACGCTCTTCTTTTGCTAGTAGCAATCAAAAGTGCCGCAGCATAACCATGATGTGCGTTGTGTCTAGGGTGGTAACGGGCCTCCGCTTCGTCAAGCAGAACCGAGTGATACACATGCAGATCCAAGAAGGGGCGCTGCTTCCACGCGGAGGGATCAACACGACCTCTTTAAGATGGCGGCCGGTCGACGACTACCGCATAACCGACAGTGATGTGCACAGCGGACAAGACTTCCACACGCTTAGCTGGGAGCAGCGAGCCATGGACCTGGACGACCTAGTGGCGCTACCTGGCCATGTCATGACAGGTGGGTTAGAGTAGAGAGGATTTGCCTGATAACCACTTTCAATGTTTAAGGGTGGATTCTAGAAAAAAAGCAATCTGAATCTGAATAATTTTCTGTTATAAAAATTTAGGACTTTTCTGCGCATGTTTTCCGCATAGCTTTCATTTCCAAATAAAATCCCTCAGTCACTAACTCCAAAAGTGAAATTGTGACGCCAAATTAACGTAAATTGATTAATACCTCGGAGTTAGCACAAAAACAAAATCCTCCAAGTACAGGTAGTGAATTACCCTCCTGAAGGATGGCTCGTTGGTCTTGTGGTTAGATGATCTGCTTCCAATGCAGAAGGTCCAGAGTTTGATTCCAGTTTTAGGCAGATGTTTTGTAACTTCTGATATGGACTTACATCCATCAGTTTTTTTTTTTTTTTTTGCTTAGGAATGTGTAAACGGTGACTTTGGAGCCGTCCTAGCAACGAGGCACATAATAAATTCAAAGTTGTTCTGAATCGGCCTTGTTGATTCTGGCGTTGGTCCGCGGTGTAATCATGTCCAGCTTGATTGATTGGTGTTTCCAACTTAAAATAAGCTGGTCTCAAGTTGGGGTCGGCGGGTGTTGGTCTGGCTTGGTTTGTTTTAAATTTAATGTCCCCCCACTGAAAATCAGTTATGTGACCGAGTGGGTAGACTCAAAATACGAATTGATTTATATGTTTATGTTTATGTATGCGTCTGCAGGCTTCCGGTTCCGTCGCGTTGGCACGCACCTCAACCCCGAGATAATGACCACCCCGCTCAACTTCACGGCCGGCACACTGATCAAGCCGTCGGAGCAGAGCGTCTGGGTCGGCAACGACAACACGGACGCCTCGCTGACGGCGCCTCGCACAAAGCTGTCCCTCACCGACGTCGACGTGCCGACGCGCTCCAATGCCCCCTCCCAGCCGGACTCTCGGCCCGAGCAGTACGTGCTGTTCACCAACACGGGCGTAGACGCGGACGCGGCTCAGACCACCGTGCCCTTCCTGGACGCCCAGGCGGTGGTGCCGGACCCACCCACCCCACTGGCGGGGGCGGGACTCTACCACAAGGGTAGGCCGGGGAACGGAGGCTTTGTCGCGCCCAAGATCATCACCTACGACTTCTCGCAACACATCCACGCACTCTATCCACCAGACGACGGCAAATACAAGGAATGAAACGGAAGTTGTAGGTTAGCCTATGCTTAAATATTAAAATGTCTACCAAGAATATCATATTATTGAAAGTCTTTTAATCTAATTAGGCCCTACATAATAAAAGTTTTAAAATATGACATTTACACTTGCTGTCAATGACGGCAAATACAGAGAATGCAACGGTCCACGGATTTGGTTTTCTTGAATTTTGGTAGGCATACCTTTAACGTTGTATGCTTATAATATCTACAAGTTATATGATATTGAAAAAAGTCATAAATAACGTCGTAACTGAAATTCGGAAAATGTATGCTAGGGAGAGGGTGCATAAATGGGACACTTTTCACATTTTAATTATTATTTCCTCAAATAATGTTTTTTTTTTAAATTTGAAATAGACAACTTTAAGAACCACCCTTTAGACATAAATTTCAGATTTTGTTGTTCACAAACTATTTCTTTTTAATAACCGTACAGGTGCAAATTAGAAAGTCGGCATGTGTCCCATTTATGAACCATGTGGTTGTTAAATGGGACAGGCCTAAAAATCACAGAAATAACCATCCATTAAGCATTCTAAAGACATCATTTTATTTATTTTATTTTAAATACAAAACATTATCATTTTGTACGCTCAAGGCTATTTAACTACACCATTAACCCCTCAAACTTCACAAAGTCCATTGCAAAAAACAAGAACGACTTGGTCCGGGCAGTCCCGCCTCCTTTATTTCTAACTGTCTGCGGCAGACGTTTCAATATTTGTTCTTTATGAACATCAGAAATGTCTTCTTGCTTAGGGTAGAAGAAGCTGCTACCACTTGCGTCTTTTCTACGTAAGAATTGACATTGAAAAATGTCCTCGCTTTTTTTCCCCATAATTCGCCCCACAAAGTTGATGTTTTTCTCACTACCATCTCCGGATGAAAATTTGTAAGCCTGCCTACTTGATGTAAGCCCTAGACCTAGTTAGGGCCTATGGTAGGCCTACTTGGTGTAGGCCCTAGGCCTGGGCCTAGCCTACTTGATAGGGCCTATAGGCCTTAGCCTAGCTACTCTTAGATGGTTGGTTTAGGTCTATGGCCTAGGCTAGGGCTTGGGCCTATTGGCTTAGTTCAGGCCTGGGTAGCCTAGGCCTACTTTATGGGGCAGCTATGTGGGTGAAGGGTCTTCAGTTAGGCCTTAAATAAATTATAATGTGATACATTGGCTCTGATAACCATTATTTATCCATAATCAAGCATTTAGCAAATGTCCCATTTAGCAACCTGCATCCATGTCCCATTTATGAACCTCAAGCATTGTTGACAACATGCCCACTTGGCCTAAAAAATAGGTAAGATAATGATGAAACCAGAATTATTTCTTCTTTCCAGTGTCTCAATTAAATTTCCAGAATGGCATCTTCAAATTTCACAAGGTCTTAAATGTCTATTTTTTATTTTATTGTCTTGGAAGAAATTTCTACTTCATGGAGGTAGCAAAAAACAAAGTGGAATAACAATTAGAAATTGTTGTCAATCTTTATAATTTTTGTTTATGAAAAAGCAGTACCACTGCTGCCAACTTTTGGTAAAAAAGCTAAATTAAGAAAAAATCAGCTGATTAGATATAGCCACTGTCCATTTATGAACCGTCCCATTATGCACCCTCTCCGCTACATACAAAATAGTCACAAACGCGTGTCTTGTGACCACTTACCTAAAGGGTTTTTCTTGTACGTAGTATGGAAAAACGTAAGTTAAAACCTACCAACCAATCGCATAACCAAAATTACAATTTTACGTCTTGATAATATTAAAAGACAAAGGGGTAAATAAATGCGGTATATTATGTTGCAGTAGACTACATACATAATGTAGGTATTACAATAAAGTGAGCTTAATTGACTTCTAGGTCTATATAATATATAATTTAAAAATAATGCAATGTATCTACCAATCTAATCATTCCATTCATTCACCTTTCATTGCCGACCATTCCTATCTTCCCGAAAGTGGTTTAAATTTGGAAGTGAATTTCGTTTTTCAAATTGGGAGATTTTGGTGTTGATGGTTTAAAGCTGTATTTCAGCAGTTTTAACCATATTTACCAATTAAATAAATTATTATTTTTTTCAACAAATCAAGCTACAAAGTACACTTAACATGTTGAAGAGAATCAGAGAGGGCATAGCCCCATAGCAAGAATGCCTGATTCCCTTCATTAAAACTAATCAAAATAACTTAATGTTATTTGAAAACAAAGGATAAAATAGTCAATAAATTAACATAATGTTGTCGTATCAAAATATGGTAGGCCTAATGTAGTATACCGACATATAAAAACAATTTAACTAAAATATTCTTTTATTCTATTCTTGAAATTTTGAGCATTTTTTATTTCTAGAGGAATAGTATTCCATGAAGTGACAGCACAGTTATAAAAAAGATTTTGGTAGATAGATGTTCTAGCACGGGGAGGGTTTAAAATTAGTCCAGTATTATGTCGGTTAAACTGTCTTTTCTGAATTGTTATTCTTTTAAATGGATCAAGGTCAGTAACACCGGTAATTAAGTTACTTAAAAATCTAACATCAGTTTTTTTTTGGCCTTTTTAAGTTTACAATAATTTTGTATTGTGGCAGTCCACATTTGTTTAGCTCAGAGGCACTTTCAGAATAAAAAAACATTTTTAAAATAACTTTAGTTGCACGGTTTTGAATAACCTCAAGTTTATGCATGTTTAGCTGAGAAGTTGGGTGCCAAGCTGGTAGACCATACGTTAATATAGGGCAAATAAGAGATAGATATGCAGTTTTTAAAGATTTCGATTAACTTTTATATAAATTACAACTGACAAAACCTAACAACTTGGAAGCTCTGTCTCTAACGTTGTCTGTGTGAAAATCCCATTTCAAATCTGAAGATATAGTGAGACCGAGGAGTTTAATAGTTGTTTGTCTCACTAGAGCATTACCTAAAAGAATGTAATTAGAAGCAATGGGTGATTTGGACCTAGTTAGACGTATGTACTGCGATTTGCTAGCATTAAGCTGCATACAGTTCAACAAGCACCAATTTTCAAGAGCAGATAGATCTGCTTGCAATGCATAAACATCCTCTAATCCTGAAATAGATCAAAATAATGTTGTATCATCAGCATACTGGTAAACTTGAGATGACACACATTGAGGAAGATCTAAAAAGAAGATTGTAAATAGGAGAGGCCCAATTACAGACCCTTGTGGCACCCCAGAAGTAACATGAGCTTCTACAGATCGAGAACCATTAAAAACTACAGATTGTTTCCTATTGGAAAGAAAAGAGCTTATCCACCCTATTACATTGTGTTCAACTTTATATCCTTTTAATTTTGCTATCAATTTTGTGTGAGGGACTTGGTCAAAAGCTTTTGCCCAATCTAATGCAATGCAGTCAATCTGTTTGACAGAAGTACATTCAAGTGAATTTAACCACTGATCGATAACGTCAGTTAAGAGAGTTACGCATGACCTTTTTGGTATAAAACCGTGCTGATTTAAATTGATACGTTAGTTTCTTTTAAAGTGATTAAATAAACGTTTTGCAATCAGTTTCTCCATACCCTTGCATGCAAGTGAGGTCAACGAAATAGGCCTGTAATTCTCGATCTTCAATCTATCTCCCTTCTTAAAGACTGGAACCACAGATGCTGTCTTCCATACATCAGGAACACATGCAGTAGATGCTGATAGATTGTAGATACTGCATAGAGAAGGAGCCAGAGCCTCAGCACAGGTATGTAGAATTCGGCCCGGTAGAAGGTCAGGTCCAGGCGCCGCGTTGGGTCGAATCTTTTTTAAATATTCCTGAACTTCTTCTTCGATGAAAAATAAATATCTTATTGGAGCAACTGGGCCAATATTTCCTGGATCCCAGTTAGTAGGGGAAGACGTGTCATTAGGAGTAAAGTTGTCATGGAACTTTTTATTGAATGCATTCGCAATTTCTAATGGATCTGAAAGCTTGACACCATCGCAAGTGTAATAATCGGGTGCAAGACTACCTTTTCTACTATGAATATACTTCCAAAATTTATTCGAGTCATTTCCCATCTTCCACACATATTCATCATGAGCATTTCTAATTGATGTTTTAACTTGATTTCTGATTTTTTTATAAACTACCTCTCGATCTTCAGACGGGGATTTTTTCCATTTACGAAACATAGAGTCACGTCGTCTGATATATTTAATTAACTTGTTAGTAATCCATGGAGGCCTTCGTTTGGAGTTAATTTTGATTTTGGGAATTGCCGAGTTGACACAATCCCAGAAAATACGTACCCAGCAGTTCCACGCATTATCAATATCCCAACTATTTCAGTTGCAAGGAAGATGGTCTGTAAACCGTCAAGATAGAAGTTCCCAATCAGCTCTGTTGTAATTGAGCACCTCAGACCGGATGACTTTGGATTTTTGCATCTTGACTTTTAATGTTGCTGTAACTGCTAAGTGATCGCTCACTCCTTGAATCACTTCAACGTTGGAAATAAGAGAAGGATTGTTGCATAACAGAAGGTCCAGAATTCAGCGAGACGACTGTGTTATATGAGTGGCTTCCTTGACAAGTTGAGTAAGAAATAGATCATAAAAGCTGGATAAGAAAGATTCTGAAACAGAATTTCTTGCTTTTGGAACATTTTCCCAAGAAATATCGAGATTAAAATCGCCACAGATCAAAACTGCTTCATATTTGCTAGCATTATCTGAGGTTTTTTGTAGCGAGGCAAGCAAAGAATTGTTCAAGCTATCAGAAGAGTTCAGAGGACGGTAAGCAGACCCAAGTAAGTATGTTTTACTTTTATATGTAAACTCAATCCATATACATTCAGAATCATTTTCAAGAATAGGCACGTGTATTGGATTAAGATTGGGTTGTACTGCTATAAGGACTCCACCACCTCTTCTCGACTGCCGATCTTTTCTAAAAACCACATAATCAAGATCTGGAAAAATTTCTTCATCGCTTATATCAGAGTTCAACCATGTCTCACTGATGCATACAATATGTGAACTTTGCTCTGTAACCAAAGCCTGAATATCTGGATTACTCTTTGGGTTTTTAAGGCTTCTGGCATTGAAATAAAGAATTTTAATACCACCAGCAGTTGATCTATTTGTTTCATTCTGATTCACGTCCTCTTCTGAGTCTATACTAAATAAAGAATCAGAAAACGATGGCAACGTACAGGCCCAACAGTTTCACAATTCTTTTCCAGCTGACAACGCACAAAATTTGGATTGTGGAATATTGGCACACGTCCTATGACAAGGATTTTTACATTGAGCACAATAAACAAACAACTGATTTTTTCTCCCAGACAAGTCACATACTGAGCACTTTTTTGTAGGAGCAGTTCCCTTATTCAGTCTTGGACGGTCATATACACCAGAAAAAAGTTTGCATTTCCATTCGGCTTTGCTATCAAGGCTCTCTAATTTGGCAATGAGCTCTCTTTTAGATCCAGAATATGTGACACGCCTTCTTCTCAACTCGGCCCTGAGTTCGTCGTATTTCATGGTGTTATAGATAACAGGCAGATTACAGTGGCAATCTTTTGACGACGCGGCCGATGTGCTTGAAACAGAGTCCGAGATGTCACGATGATTTGTCCCAAGTCCCAAGTCTACCACGTTGTGGGTAGACACAGATGACACACTGCTAGTAGATGGTAAATTGTAGTTACACACTGGCCCTGGGTTCAATTCTACATCGCCTGACAGAGCCAGGAGAAGCAAAGCAACTACTATCATGTTTCCAGGACATTTCACAGAGCGAGTAACCTTGGACCTGCGCTTCCTTTTACTAGGACCTGCCCAACATCCAATATTCCCTTTCAAAGTGGAAGAACCATGAGAACGGCCAAGTATGGAACTCAAGCAGATGGACAAACATGACATTCGGCACCTGGTTTACAGTGATAACTCAATCTCCAATTCACTCCGCTTACACTCCTCTCTCTCTCTCTCTCTCTCTCTTTTTGCCTTCTTTGTTACTGTAATGAAACTGTTTGTAAGCGATGGATGAATGCGGAGAATGAAATGATAGCTAAATTGTGTAAATTGTTTATCATGATTTCAAATGTTTATGTTTTCAGTTAATTATGTGTAATTTTCATCAGGCCAATTACTTTGTGTTCAAATTATCTATAATTTTCATAAGCCTTCATTATCATTTGTATTATTATTATAAGTTGTATTAGGTTGGATGGAAGATAAGGCTTCACTAGCCTTAATCCCGCCTTACAATAAAGACCCTTTATCTATCTCTCTCTCTCTCTTCCCCTCTCTCTGCCTCATGCGCGCTCTCGCTGTTTTCTCTCAACACATGCTACGTTCACAATCTCTTGAGCTTTCGTCTGCCTGTCTCTCTCTCCGCATGTGCGCTCTCACTCTCTCTCGATGCATGCCAGCCAGCCACAAGGTCGTGAGCACGGGGCCATAAAGAGAATATCTCTCTGTCGTAATCGCGCTCACTCTCTTTCTCTCGATGTATGCAGCCAGCCACAAGGTCGAGCTGGCCTGTTCTTATCGCTTTTAAAGCCATAAAGAGAAGTATTTATGACAGCGGAAGGGTCACGAATGATACACTAACCATTAATGTATCAAAATATGCGATAAAAAACCATTTTCCGTCTAATCCGGGGTTTTCACTTACGCCCCCGACCCTTTTCACTTATCCGGGCTACATCTGATCCCAATTAGCCCGTATTAAGAGACTCTACTTTACAACAATTTATACATATTGTTTTCACTTTAGCTTGTATTTACCAGCAAATTTACAGTGAAAAGTGATAAATAGTTGAAGATTTTGATATTGTGAAAGGAAATAGCAAAACATGTTTTTTATTCAGCAAATAAGGGAAGATTTGGTATTATTACTAGGGACCCTGAGAAATAGCAAATAAAAAGTTCTTATTTCGTTATAAAAAAATCTTCAATTTCAGTACATAAACTCGAGGTAAAGGCATCATTTCGTCATAAAAATAGCACTGCAATCGCTACCCTTCACGAATGAACAGGGTATTCTAGAGGTAGTGAAAAATGGTGATAATGAAATTCACGTTTTGTTTTAGTGTCCTTTTATTGCCTAAAATGTCCCCACATGTCACCACTCATCGTTCTGGAAGCACCGACCGAGCCAGGCCGTCTCCGCTGCACTGGCAATACAATTAGGGCCCGCTGGTCCGAAGCATATGTCGCCACGAGGATAAAGGTTTGGACCCCGCATAGGGGCAGGGACCGTCTGTCATCTATCACCACTAAATCGTCTCGAATAGCCTTAGAGCGTTAATTAAATTTGCCAAGCAACAGAAATCATCAATTGAGGGACCGCGAGCATAAAACGCGCGTTACCCGTTTTATGCGCACACACTGCCGTGATCCCGCCGTTCTCTTTGAAGTCATAACATACTTTGAGTTCACCAATTTGCACCAATCGACTCAAAGTCGCTAGGTTTGAACGACCTTCAAAATGGTCACGTGAACAAATCAGCACAACCATGCAGAAAACTAAAGATGCTATCATGCAAAGGCTGCCTGATTTTGCAGCAACTGGAAAATACTTTTACAGCTGAATTATTAGATCATATAATTGACGTTGTTAAATTAAAGTACCGTGTTGTTCCCCAATATAGTGCGATGTTTTTATCCGAAAAACATTTCCTCCAAATTCGCACTCGCACTATATTTGCCGCCTAGGCATTTTCCCTGCGTTTTGAGCACGTTTGAATATTCCGCGCAAGAGTTCCAGCAATGGCCGAATGAGTGCGAGCGCGCTACGAGTTCCAGCGATGGCAAATAGAGCGCGCCACGAGTGTGTTGTAGTTCTGGTTACTAACTCTGTTATTGGCTAGGGTAGTCTCGTTTCCCTCCAATAGCGTGCTCGGTGTGGTGAAATGAAAAATGAAGCAAATGCAAAGATGGAAAATGTCGAGCTACGCGAACTACGATTTTAAAATACGTAAAAAGTGGGTTAAGTGGAATATTCTCCGGCATTCTTTCTTCACAATCGTTTATCGGAATATTAGTGATATAGACGCAACAAAACCATAAAGGATGTTTATTTTTGACGCCCTGAATTCACGCTCCCTGGTTCCCGCATCTAAGTCTCTTATTTTGAAAGCTTTTATACCCTTTTGACAACATACGAATATTCGGAATTGAATACACACGCCAGCTAGTGCCTAGGCCTACTTTTTGCAGTCACTTACACACATAGTAGGCCTAGCATCTGCATAGGTAAACAATGATGCGACGCTCGGGCGAGGCCTAGGCCAAAGGGAAAGCGTACAGGCAGTCCTAGGGCTAGGCCTAGGCCAAGTAGGGACTGGATCTAATTAGGCCCCTATCAATAAAATAAGAAAAATGCTTGCCAGATTCAGGTAAAAATCAAGATATAGGCCAATGTCTTTCAAAAAAGTTTATTTTAATTTATCAATTTTTCATGATTTTTTCATTTTTTTCTTTTTCTTCATATTCTGTTCTCAAAAACACTACTCGCACTATATTCGCTGCCGGTCTTTAAGTAATGTCGAAAGAGAAGTTGAAAAGATTTAGTGATTTATAGAATGAAGGGCCAACCTGAAGTGCTTAGGCCTAGACCTGTCCAGTGACAGCTGAACGAAAAACTTTTGTAGGCTAGATATGTAAGTCTGTTTTTTTCCGAAAGAATGGTATTGAAGCGAGCTCTCATTGGTCCTTTATTGGATGAGCGAAGCGAAGATTCCATTTCACTACACTGGAGAAAAAAAACCGGAATGTTTTTTTTTTCTTTCTTTCTTTCTTTCTGTATTTTTGTCCGTTTGTCCACACGAATTCCGGTTAAGCCGGTACTCCGATTGCGATGAAAATTTATGGAGACCTTCGAAATCTCTGAACTTAGAATCTGCCACGTTTCTGAGCGCAATCGAAAAATTATTTATCATGAAAATTGCAATTTTACGATTTTTTTCGGATTTTTTAAAATTTCTTCGACTTTTAACACCTACATGCTTAATTCGATTTCAATTATTTTTTCACAGAACCTTAATTTTATGAATTAATGTATTCATGTGAAATATGAGCGCAATAGAATAATTATTTCTTATAAAAATCGCAATTTTCGATTTTTGTCTTTTTAAAAAATTATGATTAATTTAAAAATATATATAGCCTACCTATGTAAGTTTATTTTTTATTAAATTTTATTTTATTTTAAAAAAATCTTGAACAAAGTTATAATTTTTTTACAGAACAACAGACAAGCCGCATAAACACATGGCAGCTCAATGCACCAATTACGCTCATCCAACAACGCGGCGGGACTTAAGCGTTTTCCTAGTATTTTAACAATGTTGCCAACTGTTAAAGCAATGGAATTTGCATAAGTTCCAGATATCGATAAAAGTATGTGCATATGTAGATCATCGTCTAAAAATGATATAAACGATAATTTAAGGTTTAAAATTTATCGTTCAATATCTATTGAGGGTCAAAGTTTGACCTTTTAAATTTCCCGCACATTTATTTTGAAACGGCTGCCTACGTCACCGGCCCTCATGACGAACACGGCCGCCTAGATAAACAATGAAATTCCCTCCTTTTACCAAAGTCTTTGGTTCTTACAACAATGGACAACAATAAACAACAGTTGATGTCCTTTTGCAAGTTTTATAATCAACATTGTGTTTTTTACTTACTTTCAATTAAAATGTGGTTAAATCTTACGTTGTGATATTACTAAAATGTATAAAATAAATATTAAGCATATTAGACACAAACTAGATGTAAAAATGAGCTTCCACTGGCAAGATAATCTCCGAAAGCGAGTAAATTGATATATCGTTACGTGATTGGTTGATGGTGGCCATGAAGGCTGATGACGTATGACCCGTTTTTTCCTGCCAAAATATGTAGGAAAAATTTCACCCTTGTTTTATAAATGAAATATTCTCAAAATCAAGAAAATAAGATATTTTTTGTGTAAGGAAGGTGACCATAACCCAGAAAAACCATAAAATAATGTTATGCAAATTCCCTATTGTTGATGTTTCAAATGGTTTATTTATTTGTTTTAATTGAATGAATGTGTATAGGGCCTAGTCTAATAAATACACTTTTAAAATAATATTTTTGCCTTGGAGATTATTAAGCATCATTTATATGTTTGGTTATTAGATAAGAGAAGTTTTCAATTAAGCCGTCCAATTTTTTTGTGTGGCCCACTGCGAAATGGCCACCGGAGATGTCAAAAGGTCATTCAAACTCCTGTGAATTCAACTCTAGTGCCACACTGAACAAATATGTATTAGTGTGTGTGTAGCAGTAGTCTACACGTGACTTCTAGCTTTACCGGACGATGTTGCCGCCGCCGCAACAGTTCGTATCTCTGATCGATTTTTGTCAGTTTAAACGGTTTATGCTCGCAGCCCTCAATTATCATCGAAAGAACGAGTTGCGGGTTGTAGTGTTTCTTTTTACCTACGCTTGAATGAAGATAGTTTATTGTATGTGTCCTACCTGCACACGGAGTGGATGCATCATGATAAGCTGCAGGACATCACTCGGCGGTAGAACATCCCTCAGGCCACCCCCTGCGTCTTCACCGCCTGACACATCAGCACAGCAAAGTAGCGGTGGAGCGGCAGGTGGAACGACACCTGCGTGCTGTCGTCCTGCGCGGCAAAACAACAACAGTCAGTGAGGCAGGTCAAGAACACAGGGCTCGACTGCTCTTGGTCTTGGCTCTTACAAGTCACAATGGTGTGTGCAAGAATGGCAAGACCTCGAATCAGCCCTATGGTTGAAACAAAAAAGGACTCTCGAGGGTCATCATCATCATCATCAGCGCTTAAAAGTGCTCACGTGGCCAAATAGAGCGAATGACTTGTTGCACGGACATACAGGGGAGGGGGAACTAGATGAAATGTCTAGGAGGCAATGTAACGACTTACTAAAGAAATAAACTAGGGAAACGCCAAAGTCGTTGTTAAACGAGTGAGTGAGCCTTGTGTTGAGTAGGCCTATCCGGTATCATTCCCCATACTGAACTAGATCCAGCCTTAGGTATAGGGGAGGAAAGGGGATGTTCCCGGATACTCAACACTTGGCTCACTCACTCGTTTAACCTCCTCTCAGTTACGCCCGAGTTAACTCGTGATGTGCAGTTGTGCCCCCCGTGTTACGCCCGAGTATACTCGTCGCGCCACAATGTTTGAATTCAAGTGTAGTTTATTCAGTGCTCAATAGGGTTAGCGCGCTCTAGTTTCGTGTGGCATGTGCTTCAACCTGTCGGCAATGCGTAGAACTATTTCGCCAACTACTGGAACCGGTCGATAACTTGTTTTTACAAGTTTATTTCTACGCGAACCACTTGTAGCTGCTCCCGGGATCGGCGTCAGCTGTAGTAAACAGTAATGGCGTCCACGAGTGGCGAGAATTCGTGTTTACGGCGTGTTTCAGAAAGGGAAATCCGGGAAATTATTACCAATAGTGACTCGGAAAGTGATGGTGACTTTATTGTAAATACCAACGATAGTTTTAGTGATAGTGAAGAGGACAAGAGTGATAATCACGACAGTGGCAGTGACGGTGACAGTGCAAGCGACAATGATGTAGGCTATAGGTTTAGTTCAGGCGCGTCGTCAAAATAAAAGCATCCATCAACTTCATCTATCATTCCAAGGTAAGCGAGCAGATTCATCAATACTCTTATGAAACCCCCAAATAAATAAATTGTTAATTTTTATCATTTATATTAGGCCTACATGCATGTTCACTGTGTAGGAACTAGTGAAATAGAGTAGGCAAGTCCTGAAACAATTTAGCCACAATTTCTTGCATTTTTTGATGAAAAAGTGCAAATTTTGTAATAATTGATTTGTTGGGGGGGGGGGGGGGTGATTTTTTTTCAAGGCATGTTCGTAGAGTACTCAAACACATGCCACATTTTTTTTAAAATAATTTTTAGATGAGAAATGTAGAAGTTATGTAATTATTTGTTTTTTTTTGGGGGGAGAGGGCAGGGGGTGGCGGGGGTGGGTGATATTTTTATCTTGGCATGTTCATAGTGTATTCAAGTACTTGTCACAAATATTCTATATATTTTTGGATGTGAAATGTGGAAGTTATGTAATTACTAATTATCGATTACTTTTTTATGGGGGGGGGGGTGTTTTTTGTTTAGGCATGGTTGTAGTGTAGTCAAGTACTCGTCACAAAAAAATTATAATTTTTGGAAGAGAAATGTGGAAGTTATGATTTTTTGGATGAGCGAAGCGAAGACTTCAATTTCACTGACCCCCAAAAAATTTAGCTCGGGTGTTTTTTTTTTTTTTTGTTTGTTGGTTTGTTTTTCTGTCTGTTTGTTAACTCTCTTCCAGGCAAACCGCATATCCGATCTTGATGAAAATTTGACAGGACCTTCGAAATCTCTGAACTTAGAGGTGTATTGTTTTTGGGTACAATCGAAGAAATATTTCTCATGAATATCGTACTTTTACAATTTTTTTCGATTTTTAGTGCGATATTTTCGTGACATTTGGGCCTATTCTGACCAAACGAGTGGGGCTACAACGTTCATATTATACATGGACATTAAGGTCATGGTCATGTAGTACCTTTTGAAAGAAAAAGTTGAAAAGTTAGCCAGAATCTATAGAAATAAAGTTTTTAATATAAGTTTTTTGACTTTTTGTGCGATATTTTCGTGCCATTTGGGCCAATTCTGACCAAACGGGTGGGGCTACAACGTTCATATTATACATGGACATTAAGGTTATGTTGATGTAGTAGGTACCTTTTGAAAGAAAAAATTGAAAAAGTTAGCCAGAATCCATAGAAATAAAGCATGTAATATAAGTTTTTTACGGTAAATAATACCAATTGACAGGTAACAAAAGAAACTTGACAACAATCACCTACAATGCATAGGCAGCAAAACAAAGCACTTGCAAAAGTAAAGATATCCCACGCAAACTAAAAATTTTAAAAAGCTCATCCATCAACGCGGCGGGACTTTAGCGTTTTCCTAGTTTAAAATAAGGGTGTTTTTCTGCTAAAAATACCCCACACAGCAGGTGTAAGCATAGGTTTAAAACCCCACAGTGAAGAGGTTAACAACGACTTTGGCGTTTCCCTAGTATTATCTTATCAGTTCTCTCACACCAATTACTCGTCTTTCAAACTAATGTCCAACATTATTCATCTCTTCGCGTAATAAATATCACAGCATTGGATACGTTTTAACTGATATCACGTAAATGAATGAACGACAATCCAACACAAAGCTGAAATGAAACTACACAGAATCACGATTTCCAAGAAGAATGACCGTCACAAAGACAACACAACCACGTAGCGCGCTCTTGTCGGCCGGCCAGACGCGTGGGGAGGATTGATTGATTGATTGATTCAGGTCTTTATTTTTAAGGCGGGATTAAGGCTAGTGAAACCTTATCTTCCATCCAACCTTTAAGGAGGTACATTACATTACATTTTGTATGGTGTTGGTAATATACTATACTACTACTACTACTACTACTAATAATAATTATAATAATAATAATCCTATGTATAAACTAATGTATAAACTAATAAA
>JAMZAV010006653.1:0-37820 GCA_024449915.1 Sweltsa coloradensis | reverse complement strand
CACCTTAACTCAAATCTCCAGTTCTCAGTCACTCCGTTTACCTTCCCGGGAAAAATCAAGTTCCCGGTCGCAACACCGTTCACCTTCCCAAAAAAGCTCAAGTTCCCAGTCACAACACTGTTCGCCCCGACAAAATTCATCTAGTCGAAGTTCAAGTCGAGCCTCTAGCTCTACAAGAAACTCCGCACATCATAATTTGTCAGGCCACCAGCTCCAGAAAAAAGGTGATTGCTCGCCAGAGGAGCTTAAAAAAAAACTGCAGGCCTCGGCTACAGGTAGTCTAACAAACCTTATATTTGAGATTGTTTGCAGATTTGAAATTCTTCTTTAAAAAACATATTTGTTGTATCATATTATAATACTATTGGGTTTTTTTTTCGCAGATCAGGACTTCAAAGGACTCTGGGGACATATTTTACTAGGAAATCGCCACAGAGCTAGACCCGACAACGGGAAATGTTGACAGTCAGTATAAAGTAATTATCAACAATCCGGTAAACCCAAAAATCAAGAGCAAACAGGCAAAGGGTGTTACTAGACCAAATGTTTCCTCTAGATAATAAAAAACGATTTGAAAGAAGGGGAGAGAGAAAATTGAAAAATGATAAGTTGTTCAAACCAAGATGGTAAGAAAATTATTGAGACAGTTTTTATTTGTGCATCTTGCCTTAACTACCCAAGTGGAATAATTATTGTAAATATGTCATCATATTACCTACCTATGCAAATTGTTGTGAGTTCAGATTATTTAAAGACTTTAAAAGGCTTGCCTATGGTCCTATACCTATAGCCCTACATAGGCCTTATTTGTGAACTCTTCCAAATGTTCAGATCTATTTCTATGTGTTATAGTTGTCTATATTTCCCATTGTATTGTTGCCTGTGGGATAAAACTCGGTAACATACTAGTCTTGTATGTTGATATAAAATTTTATGTACCGGTAAATGGTTCATCAGTTTGACTCGTGCGCAACGAACATACAGGCAGACACAAACACAGTCATTACCACGGATTGTGTCCCATCAGAGTTCAGTTCAAGCTAGATAAATGTTGATTTCTGCTTTTTTTAAATTTATTTACTGTATAGTAGTTAGACGAGTGAGCGTAGCGAACGTAGTCTACAACGCTACGAAATCGGTCCTTGGTCGTGATTAATTCTGTATGTTAAATGTTAAATGTCTGTCTGTCCAGCCCCATACGGCCGAACGGCCAAATAGACTGAGCTGAAATTGTAAACAAACATCCGTGACCAGGTAACTGAGAACTGCTAACAAAATGAGCACAATCTGTTGCGATTTAAACCTGCAAGAAATAAAAAACTGAAAAATACGTTGAAATGTATAGGAATTATTTTAACGACAATGGTTTTCATTTTGATATGATATTTTTTGTTTGTTATTTACCTGGCTGTGAAATGCCGTGTCCAAGGTTAATCGAATGTTGGACGTCAAGGTAACCCCAAATTCCACTCGTAGATTGAGTAAACCTTGCAATATTTTCACGTATTTCGTACTGGCTATGTTTTCCATAGTATTGCCACAGATGATGGACTACACTGCGTTATGCATTTCAAAACATGTTAAATAATTAAAAAATACAATCCAGAAATTAAAAAATCTTTTCCGACCGGAGGTTTGAACCCAGGTCTCCCACATTTTGGGTATAAGAGCACCTTAGCCATCTAGACTAGGGAAAACGCCAAAGTCGTTGTTGGACGAGTGAGCGAGTCATGTGTTGAGAACCCGGGAACATTGCATTTAAAATTGATTATTTTATTTGTATAAATAATAGAGTTTTTAAGTTTAGTGGTATAAGGGCGCGTCAACTGTAAGGCCATAACGCGCAACTTGTAGCCTAACATAGGCTATATAGATAGGCCTAAGGTAGGGGGAAGAAAAGTAATGTTACCGGGTACTCAACACATGGCTCACTCACTCATCAAACAACGACTTTGGCGTTTCCCTAGTAGTATATAAAAATCTAAACCTTATTCTGTCCATATTCATTGGAGGCCTAGGACCTATGACTTCAACATGTAAATGTGTACTGCTTTTTACAGATCAAGGAAACTGCATTAATAGGAGGTGCAACAACCAACGAGTTTACGAAACGAGTGCTGCGACGCGTCATATCCGACAACCTGGCTGCCAAATTCAGCTGGCTTGGTTTTAAAAAAAAACTTGTTTTTTCCAAACTGGCCATCAAAGATGTTTTGTTTGGTAAGTGGGTATCTACTGTATTTAAAACAAGTGTGTTACAAAATTTTGCTAAATGTCATTCCAACAATTATAAAGCCATGGGTAAAGGTGTTGAACTACATAGGCCCTACCTATAAACGTTCAGTACGCCTACAACAATAAATGCCTACTTGAGAGATGTTGCAAGTGGGACTTAATGCTCATAAACAGTATTCACCCACACGTTTACTATTGTTAGCTAGCCTGTACAATCCATTCATAATTTTTATAATTTATTTTTTGAAACGGTTTGCAAATACGTTTATCAATGCCCGTTTTTCTGGCAATAGTGCTCTCTTTTCGTTCATATATTTTGTCTTTCAATACTATTCACTGGTCCCTATTTAATGTTTACCCATTCATTATAAAATTACCTCAATTCTCTCATTGTTGCAAGCATCTATTTAAATTTTAAGTTTTAAAATTTTAATTTTAGAATCACCCATGGAACAACTCAAAAGTTCTCCATGGGCCCTTTCTGACTGCTGAGTGGATAAGTTTATAAATTTTAAGGCTGTACGAGTCTCGACTTTTCGAGATTCGAGGGGAGATCAAAAATACTGCTCGAATTTCAATCGGTCTCGAGATCTCCGTCATCGGGGACCCTTTAAATTTTGCAGGGGCCCTTTCATCATGCGTCATAGTAAAGTAATAAAAATTATTTTCCCCCGATTTTTGCATAATAATTTAAAAGATGCTGTGCGCGTGCAATATTGTAGAGAAATCTCTAATTACCTACGTAGATGAATGATAAAAAGAAACAAAACTAATAAACATCGTCAAATGACTATAGGTATGCCTAGGCTAGAACCGCCTAGAAAAAAACAATAACAAGTCTGAGCTGTTTGCCCCACAGTTATGCGCAGTCCAGCTGTTGAGAGCTTGGAGCATACCTAGATAAAAGCTGATAGCGGCCGACCGAGCACACCGAGTCAAGCCAAATACGCAATCACATAGGTTTTTCTTGGGGTTTTTTTAGGGAAAACCATTAAAAAAAAACATGTTACGATATTATTTCTGTGAAATACGAACGATTGATGCAGGAAAATGATAATATAGTGGGAATTTTTTAAAAGTAAGAAAATACGCATTTAGATTTTTTAACTTTGTTTTATGGGGATTTGCTAGGACGGCGCTCGATCTCGGTTCTCGCTCCAGAGTCAAGATTTTTAAATTCTTGCTCGATCTCGCTCGACTAAAAATCACTGCTCGCACAGCCCTTAAAAATTTTGTATCAGATTTTTACCACATACAAATTCTTGCTAAAAAAAAAAGTAAATTTTTGTTTCATGGAAAAGCTTTGAGAGGCCCTACAATAATAGTTAGAGATAAAGAGTTTTTAGCGTTTGGTTTTTTTGATGCTACAAAATGCTCATTTGACGATTTAAAATGCTAATTTTATTAAAATTAATGTTATTAATGCCCATTGAGATGAAGTTTATCAATGTGTCTTGAGTTTTATGTGACCATATTGAATTGAAATGTTCCTATTATTCATTATTTACCCCACATTTAGGGTTTTGGTGGAAAAGAAACCAATTAAGGCTACAAAAATGCATGGTTTCATGGTCCTTTGGAAAAAATTCGTCCGAAACCAAACGAACACTGCCAGTCAGCTAGGGTTGTGCAAACCTGGGTTTTTAATTTCAAACCAATCTTGAACTTTCAGTGGAGTAAGTCCATCGAACTTCGAACCGAACACAGGTTACGAGTACCCGACGACTCATTTCATAAACCGCGGGTTATTTCCAACGGGCAGTTGCATCCTGTCCTGCTATGTTTAGCAGGCGCGTAGGAACTCCCTTTCGAGTGGGGGGGGAACAACAAGTCTGGTGCTAAGTAGGGGGGGTTTGGGGGGGCGGAGCCCCCCAACTACAGCGCCGCAGGCGAAAATTTTGAAAATGAGGTTTTTAGAGTGTGTTTGGTGCGTTCTAGAAAAAATCGTGGGCTGAATGCGATACCAAATAAAATGTATTTTTTGTACAGTAAAAACTATAAAACTATAAATAAAATTGGAATAGTTAAGAGATAGACCATGCATGCTACAACCATTGAATATGCATAGGCTTATCATTGATCACGATCACGCGACGCGTCAGTCTGACCTACACGGTGAGCTGTAGAGATAGCACTTTCCCGCTCCACTGTCTGCGCAGAGTGCCTGCGCCTTTGACTAGCAAGCCAGCTGCACAGTGCCAGCTGGCTCGTGAGGCGAGGCGGCTGAGGCCGAATCTTATTGAGTCCCGTAGCAGGAGATCGCAGATGGCTGTTGTGACCTGGTGAATCGCCCGGCTCACAGACCGCTGCGACATTCCAATGGAATCTGATTGGGCAATTGCTTTCTGGTAGCTACCAGTGGCAAAGAAAGAGAGAGTAGCCAATACCTGTAATGAGAGGAGGTACAATAATTTAGTTGTAGTTATTATTCCCTATGGGTAAAGGTGTTCATAAGTGGTCAACTTAGGAAGGCTCCCTCCAGTAGCTACATCTATTTTAATGAGCGACTACCAATATGGTACATGTTAACTGTCTTTCAAAAAGCTAGTAGATTCTACATGTAGTAGGCCTAAGGATAGGCATTTACAAATATATCAAACAAAACTTTGGCCTATGTAGGGCGGGGGGGGGGGGGGGGGGGAGGAAACGACCAAATCCCAAATGTTCTAGGGTCAAGTCAGCCCAAATTTAAAAGGTAGATAATTAATTATAAAGACCTGCCTAGCCTACCTTACCTGGGTCTGTGATCTGTAGATTTAATGTCAGTGTCAAGAATTTTAATATCAAGTAGGGCTAGGCCTAGGCCTGCATATCTAGGTTATAGTTAGTTTAGTTTTGTTTATTTATTCACTTTTATCATACATTTTAGGTAAGATATACTTCTCAGAGAGAGAGAGTGTGATAAAACAAGGCTGTGACTTGACATTGACAGATGTCTGTCACTATTGTTCTACATGTTATTTCATTTTCTGTGCATTATGTGTGTTTTTTATAATTCAATTTGATATCAATTGATAGAGTTTTGAATCAAGTACGTGTGATATTGTTAGGAAAACTTTTCATTCCTCAAACACGTAATTATAGCGTTCTAAAAGTTATACATTTTTTACGCAAAAGATTTATCTGTTTTTAAATGAAGGTTTGTTTATTTTACGTAGCAACGAAATCCAGCCTTGGGGGGGACCTGGGGCCAAAGGCCCAGCGGGCCCTTTCCAACCGGGGTCCCCCCCAAAGCTTGGGGCTTCCGGTGAAGGGCAAAAAAGGGGCCCGGGGGCTTTGGAGGGGGCCCGGAATCTTTTTAATTTTGGAATTTTCCCGTGGGCAAGGGAGGAAACCCCCCGGGGGGGGGGGGGGGGGGGGGGGCCCCCCCCCCCCCAGAATTTGGGCTTTTTATAAAGGTAAGGGCTCCAGGCCCTGCAACATTTAAGGGTTTTGTTGGGTTTTTTTTCCCTTTTGGGTATCCCTTTTTAAAAGGAAGAAAAATCCCTTTAAGAGAGGAGGTAATAAAAAAGGTTGTATTAATTAAAATTCCCTATTTTTAAAGGTTTTTCATTTTTGGCAATTAGGGGTTTTAAAATTAAAATTCTATTTTAATTTAAAGGATTAACCAAAAATGGAAATTTTTAAACCCTTTCTTCCCAAAAACATTTTTAATTTAGGCCAAAAGGTTAAATTTTTCCCCCCAAAAATTTTCCTTTTTTTAAAGGGGGGGGGGGCGGGGGGGCAAACGAAAATCCCAAACAAGGGAAATTGCCAAATTTTTTTGTTTAATTTTTTAAAAAAATTTTGCAACCCAAAATTTCCCCCTTTTTAAAAATTTTGCTGGTTTTTTAATTCAATACACCATGTTTTGGAATTTGAGAGTTTTTTATTAACAAAAATTTAAAAATTCCTTTCAGGAAGGAAAGGGTGAAAAACCCAAGGGTTTGACCAAAACAGGCCAAAGCCAAATTTTTTCCCTTTTCGGGCAAAAGGTTTTTTTTTTAAAAATTCAATTTAAAATGAAGAGGTTAATCAAATAACCCTTTAAAAATTTTTTAAAAACCACCCTCAAACAGTTTTCCCTGTAAAATTTATCCCTTTTTCGGTCCAAAAAAATTTACCC
Source organism: Sweltsa coloradensis (assembly GCA_024449915.1). Lineage (NCBI taxonomy): Eukaryota > Metazoa > Arthropoda > Insecta > Plecoptera > Chloroperlidae > Sweltsa > Sweltsa coloradensis. Next base: position 31,480 of record JAMZAV010006653.1, on the reverse strand, counting down.
TTTTTTTAAATAAAGGGGATTTTAGGCAAAAAAATAAAATGGGCCAGGGCATTTTTGGAAATTTTTTTTATTTTTCTAAAAATTTTTTAAAAGTCACCAAATCCCAAACAGTAATGCCACTTTTATTAAAAAAATTAATTTGCCCCTTTAATTTGCATTAAAAACCCAGTCTCGGAAAATTTGGGGACAAAAAACCGAAATTTCTGCCTAAAACAAAAGGATTTTCCCCTTTCTAAAAACAATAAAAAAACTAAATCCAACAAATTGAAATTTCAACCAAAGGGGGTTCCTAAATTCAAAAACAAGAATTTGATCCCCCAAAAAAACCTCCACCTTAACCTAAAATAAAGGCCGGCAAAAAATTAACCCCCAAATAGCCAACTTTTTTAAAAAAAAAAAACAAAAAAAAAAAAAAAAAAAAAAAAAAAAAAAAAAAAAAAAACAAAAAAAAAAAAAAAAAAAAAAAAACATCTGGACACTAGTACTTACCCCTTTCTATGTTAAAGCGGATGCCCAAGTACTTAAAGCAAAAAAGGAATTTTTTCCCAAATTCACCCTTTGGAAATCCAGCCTGGGAAATTAAAGAAAACAAAAAGAAGATCAAAACCCCCAGAAACGGAAATCGGGTGGGCACTCGGGAAAATTTCAAAATGGAAACTAATTCGTTAAAATGAAAAGATCCCCTTAAAATTAAATGGATGACGTTTATAAGTTAACTGGACATGCAAGAAAACATCCCCTTTGGGCCCTCGTTATGGGCTAACGGGCATTATTTTCCCCGAGTTTTGTCCCAAATTTCCCACTGCGAGAATTTCAAGGGCCAAAACATTAAATGGGCGGCAAGCACTTGATACTTTTTTATTTTGGGATCCCAAAAAGTGGTTTTTCCCAAACTGACATTTCCAAAGGAGGCCTTCCCCCAAAACAACTCGGGCAATGAAAAAATAAATCAAAGGGAAATGAGATCAATAAATTTTACTATCAGGGGCACCCAAACAACAATGGGTCATGATAAACCCCAGACCTACAAGCTTTGATTCAAAAACTTGATGAGATCTTTCTTCCAAAAGTCCATCATAAAATTTTAAACCAAAACCCCAAAACCCTAAACAAGAAAAAACCCAAAAACTGGAGTGCAAATATCGTCCCGGGCCCTCTGAGCCAGCTCGAATCCGGGGGATGAATTCCCAACTGTGGATGGGCAAAAAAATCGCCCCCTGTCCTCGGAGCCAGCTAGAGCCCTCTGTGGATGATGTTTCCCCCAATGCTAAACCCTAAACTATTGTCCGTCCCCTCGGAGCTAGCCAAGTTTTTGTGGATGTTTGGATGCCCCCCAAAACTGCGGGAAAACGAAAAAACCCATCGTCCCCCCCCTTTGGGAAAGCCACCTCGAGCTCGGGGAGGGAGGGCCTAATGCGGGGAAGTGCAACAAATTGTTCCTGCCCGATGGGGGGGGTTTGGGGGGGACTTTTTTTGGAGATGATGCAGAATGCTCAAAGTTTTTGGGGGACGATGTTTCCCCCAAAATTTGCGGGGGCGCAACCATTGCCCCGGGCCTTGGGGAGTAAAAACCCGAGTCTTGGGGGGACGATTCCCCCAATTTGCTAAAGCGAAAAACTATCGTCCCTCCCCTCGAATAAAAATCGGGGACTGTGAGATTTTTTAGAGTGGGGGAGTGTAGGGGGTTTCTTCTCCCCAACTATGGCAAACTCAAAGTCGAACAGATAGAAGGGAATGTCCCCAAGGATGCAAAAGGACCTGAAGAAAGTTACCCCCAGCAACACGTGACTTGATGATAAGTAAAGGGTTTATAGGCAAAAACTAAAAAAACTTTTGGAAACCTGGGAAGAGTTAGTAGAAATTCTTACTGTACAATTCAAGGAAAAGAAATAAAAAACCCCTTTTACCCCCCCCTTAACCACCCTAGTTAAACTAGATGACTCATCAACCCAAAAATGCCCTTAAGTTTACTGAAAAAAATCACAGATAAGAAATCACCTCACTTTAAACCCTAGACACAAAAGACTTTATCCCACCCCTTTTGACAAAAATTTCCCTGCCCAAACGAAGACCTTAAGGCTGAACCCTCCCCCAAAAATGCCCCTTCCCAAAACAGACCATCACCTTTTCCCTTCCCCCTAAACTCCCATCCCAAAAAAACCCTTTTAAGGGTTCAAAAATTTGGCATTCCTCAATGTCTGCTTGTCCGAAACAAAATTGAAAAAACCGAATTCCCTAACTAAGCTTTCATCTCCCGATATATTCTCCCTCTCAAAACATTGTCACTTTTCAGAAACTAATTTTTTTCCCTGTATTTAAAAAACTAGGGAAAATTAGATTTTTTCTGTCGATCCACGTTCATTCATGGAGGAGTTGCAATTCTCGTTTAAAATTCATTTTAACTTGTTTTCCTTTTCCCTGAGGTAAAACGTACTGCTTTGAAAAATTTTTTGAATGTGCCGCAGGTTCCTGGCACCATAGGGAAAGAAATTTCATATTCATCCGTTTCCCGGATCTCCTCTAGGCGATTTAAAAATATTTTCCTAAAGCTAGACGAGGAAACTATCTTTATCCCCAAAAAATTTCCCAAAAAAAAAGCAGATTTTCATTTATGTAGTGATCATAATGTAGACTTTCTAAAACAACCCCCCAGCTAAATCAAAAATGCTCGTTTTAGTTACTCTTTAAATATAAAGGGGAGACCATTGTCACCCCAAACCCCGGTCATTTTTTAAAAAAAAGTTGTCCCTTTTTGGGAAAAACATCTTCAAAAAATATTGCCCCAATAAATGTTCCGGAAAGCTCAACAGACACAGGTCTGTCTGATCACCATCCCTCATGCTAAAACTTTTCCCCTCTCTAACAATAACCCTTCCCCCAAAATTAAAAAAAATAAAAACGTTTTTTCAATACCAAAAAACACCCAACTTTCAGACAGGGCAAAGAAACTGAAAATTGGCATCGCTGCCCCTTTCCCTGGAAATGGGGACAAAACTCCTTAAAGATTCCTTTCCCAACTTTCCCTTTATTTTCTTTTTAACAAATCTTTTCGCAAAAAAAGTTGTCCTCTTACAAAACCAAAAGTAAAAACCCCGGGAAATCTGCACGTTTGCATTTTAAAACCCCCCCAGACCTCGGGATCCCTCCATTCAAAACGAAGTCTTCGAACAACCCAATTAAATAAAAAAAACAATATCGTGTTTAAAAAAAGCCCCATCCCTAAAAAATATACGTCAAGCTAAACTTCACTATAATGACCCCAAAAACTTGAATCTAGGAACACCTCAAAAGAAATTTTTGGTCCATGACAAATCACAGACCACCCCTTTAAAACCCCAAAAAATTGCCACCTCACCCCTAACCTTTAATGGTGAAGTTTATCAGATGCATTTCCCCAATGCAAACCTTTTTAATAAATTTTTTAATAAAACTCATGTAAAATTTTGGGTTTAAAAACCAAGGGGCCAATCAAACTCCCCTCCTCGAAAACCCCTTTGCCACCTCCGTTGGGCCTTTACCATCTTTCTCTATCCTACCATTTCCTCTTGAAGTAGCTATGGTAATTAGGAAATTTGGTTCCAAACACTCATATGGACTAGAAAAGTGCCGGCTCTCTTCTACCAAGTGTAGGGACTTTCTCCCCCTCCCCCCATACCTACTTTTTAAACCGATCCTTCTTGAAGGCTTTTTCCCCTCCAAGTTAAAAAAAAAAAAAAAAAAAAAAAAGCCAAAAAATTATCCCTATTTATAAACAAAAAAGGAAAAAAATCTGAAATGACAAACTACGTCCCACCCTCCCTCCTTTCTTTTTTTCCCAAAAAATATTTGAATATATCATGAAACGATCGTTAATATAATTTCTAAATACCAAAACATTATCTCCCCTAGTCAACACGGATTTTTTTTTTAAAAAAACAAACCCCCCACCATTTTGAAAATCTGGGGGTTTCTCCCCCCCCTTTTTCTGCTCCCCGAAAAAGGGCGCCCAAGCTGTAGGATTTTTTCAAACGACATGCCCAAAGGTTTTTGGGGACACCATTGATAAAAAATTTTCTTCTCGCCCAAACAAATTTATTTACGGTACCCGGGGGGGTAGCTCTTGATTGGTTTTCCCCCTTTTTGTCTGGCCGAAACCCAAGTAGGGGAACTCCAAACATCAAAAAGTCAATCCGTCCCAAAAACCCGCCCCTAAACCTCCCCCCAAATTCTGGGGGGTTCCCCGGGGATCAATTTTGGGCCCATTACCCTTTTATACCCCTTATGTCAACGCCCAGTCCCCTATTTAAAAAGAGGGCATTTCCCCACCCAATATGTGATGACTCCACCCCAAATGCTGACACTCCCCAAAAATCCCCCCCAATTCGGGGCCCCTTCCCCCTTAATAAAAAAATAAAGGGAAATTTAATGTCACCTATTGCCCCCCGGAAAAAAAAACTCACCATCTCACCCCTCTAAAATTTTTAAATCTATATTTTCACACCCCTTAAAAGACCCCTTACTGCCATTTCCCCTTTTTTCGTCTTGACTCTGTTACTATCCCCCGCGCTCACACAGTCAAAGCCCTAGGCCTTGCCCCTAATTTGATAACTAGACTGGTCCACCCAGAAAAAACCAAAGTTGCCAGCAAAAAAATTTATCGGCTGTACTAACCCAGAAAGCCAAACAAATAGTTACCCCCAAACCCTATTGTAGTTTACTTTGCCAAATTCCCCTTCACTTATCATAGGGGCCCCCTATTTTGGGGAGCTTCCCCCAGGGCAAAACAGAATTTTCATTCCCCAAAAGAGAGCGGTTCGACAAAAGCTGGTGTCTCCAGAAGACACCTGTAGAAAAACTTTTCAAGGAACTTGGATTCTTTACCTTAAAAAACATGTCCCCCTTATCCAATCACCCGCATTTTTTCGTTCACCCCAACCCGAAACCCCTTTTCCCAAATCAAAAGGGCTTCTGTGCACCCCCAAACACACTAGACCCAAAAACCTTCAATACACGGGCCCCCCCCCACAATCTGCGCCTCTTTGCAAAAAGGCCTGAATATCTATTTTCCACCCTCTACAATAAGCCCCTGACCACATCAAAACCTCCCCCACCTGTTTTCCCTTTTAAAAAAAGGGTAAAATCAACCTTACAGAAAACGGGTTTACTCCATCAAGGGACTACCCCCCTTGTAAATTTTTTGCATTTTAATTTTCATTTTTTCATTTTTAATTTTTAAAAAATTAAATTGATTTAAACCCACAAACAAGCACTGAAATTTTAAAAATTTTTTCAAATTTTTCCTTTTACCCGGGAAATGATGTAAAAAACTTCTATATTTTTAAAAATATATGTGTTTTACACGTTTCCTTGGATTGTGCAGGTATAAAAGGGGACACTTTTCTGTGTACATCCCCCAAATTGTGTTTTTTGCCACCCCCCCCAAGAAATTTTTCCCCATCAAAATAAACACAATTTTGCTTATACCCAAAACTTTTCTTATTCTATATAAATTTTTTAAATCTAGTAGGGCATTCTATTATTTTGCATTTATTTATTTTAACAAAAAAAACAAATTCAATAAAATCATCACACATCTTTAAAATTATATACTTAGAAAAACATTCAAATGTACATCATTGCTTTTTTCCTGTGCCATAGAAATTTCTTATCAAAATATATACCCAATTATTGCTTTTATCCAATTTTTTATTCTATATAAATTTCTTAATTAGTAGGGAAATTTTTGCATCTACTTATTTTCCCAAATTAAACCACTAATCAATCAATCATCATCATATATATACTAGCCCAAATTTCCTGTAAAATCTTTGGGGGGGTTTTTCGGGGCCATCAGCAATTATTTTTCAAAATACCATAAAATTTTTCTTTTTTACCCAACTTTTCTTTATTATATATGAGTTTTTAAAATCTATAGTAGGCTTTTGGCATTGTTTGGCATCTACTCTACTTTAACATAAACACGGGGTTTTATCATTTTTAAATCAATTAATGAATCATCTTTATTTTATATATATATAATATTATCAATCATCATCATTTTTAAATATCAATATCCATACAATTATAAATTTATGCTTTTACCCCAAAAACTATTCTTTTTTCAAACACGTGTATATCTTTAAAATTTTACTATCACTTTTTTATTAATTATTAATTATGGGATATTCACTTTCTCGGGCAAAAAAGGGTTTTTAACTTGTAAAACTGTACTAGTCAAGTGAATAAAATATCATTTTTATCAAATCATCTATCTATCATCAAATCTTATATCAAATTATCTATCAAAATTCTACCCTATAATATAGCAGTTTACTCTTTAATTTGTATTTAAAAAACAGATAAATTGGGAAATGAAAAAAAAAAAAAAAAAAAAAAAATTTAATTTTAATATGCAGAAATGATATTAATAAAAATACTAAGTAATATAAGGGTAATAAAATTAATCCCGGCCCCATGGTAAGTTATAGAAAACAGTTAGCATTAGTGATTGATTATTGTTGGAAACATTTTTTTTTATCATTGGGGGGTGACATAATGAATGGGAAAAATTTAAAGGTAATCTTCAAGATTGTTTAAAAAAATTTTCCCGTAGGGGAAAGCCTTAAGTTTTGTTTTTAAAATAGTACATTTTCGGTATTTATAACATGGAGGGGCAGATTGTTTAATATTTTTGAGGGTAAGGACATGGGTTCCCTTTTTAAAATTTACTTGGGGTTATTTTATTTTGTGAATTGAGATTTGGTCTTTATGGTAAGAAGGACAGGGAGTTTTTGAGGAAGAAATTTTTGCCCTTATCCCTGGACAAATAGGAAGTAAATTGTATCAGAAAAAATTTGTAAGAGTGGGGAAATAATTTTGGGAAAATTTTCTCCCTGATGTTTGCCTTGAAATCCCTGCAATAATACGTACTTTCCCTCTTTTGTAGCAAGAATATTCTTGAAGCCGATGTGACGCACCCCAAAAAAGGGAAATTTCCAAAACAATTTAAATGGGAATGCATATGATCAAAAAAAAAAAAAAATTTTTTTAAATGTTGGGATAAAGTTTTTGCCTTTAGTTTACGGGGGGCCCTAAAGCATCCCCTTTTAATTTTTTGAAGATACCCTTTTTCAGTTTTGCTTGGACCAGTCAAAGGGGTCTCAGTCATTATTAGGGCCCAGGAAGTTTTCCCCTGTCCCGAGCGGGGATACGATACCTTCCTTTATTTGAGCTAATGGGCTTGAAGAAGGTATAAATTTTTGGGGTGTGAAAAAAGAGATATTTTGGGTTTTTGATATAGCAAGGGACAGGTGACGAGGAGCAGTATGTTGCATGTTGGGTGCCTGGCTATTTGGAAGGTGGAAAGAACTGCATTTCTATTTTTTGGGGGCAGTGATTAAAATGACTAGAGTCATTTCCCCATACTGAGTTAAAGTTCCTACGTTTAGGGGGTTGGGGAAAATCGTTTAAAGTCCCGTTTTAAAAAAAAAGTGGACCAAAAAATGGAGCCTTTTGGGTTTCTCCGTGAGTTAGTGTTGCGGAGTTTATCGGTTTTAATGTTGTTACTTGATCTTGCTCCGATTTATTTCCACCCTATTGGGTGCGGGGTTTTAAAAAAAATGAGGGAAAACCCTGCATTTTTTTGACCCCTGATGCCCATTTTGGGCTAGTTTGGGCAAATAGTTTGCAGATTTAGGGTATCCCCCCCCCCCAAAGGGCCTTTTATAGATCATAGAATATGCCTACGGGGCCTAGTAAGACAAAATTAAAACTATTTAACCCCGGGCATAAACCTTTGAACTGGGCATACAAAGGATGACCGTTGATTTAAATTTCATATATCGATAGGGCCCAAAGGCCCAAGGGGTTTTTGCTTCCAAAAGAAGCGCTACCAAACCCTCATGCTGGTCAAAGCCCAGGACACGGACAAAAAAAATTTTTTTTTGGGAAAAAATGCAAGGGGTAGCCTAGCCCTTTGGACTGTGCTGGGTCCCCACCGAGACCTATATTTAATTTCTACTATAAAGGACTTCAAAAAGCCCCGGGGGCTTAAGTTTTTTGGGGGCGATACTTCAAACCCCGGGGTTTACTTCATTTTGATAAGGGTTTGGATAATTTCACATAGGATTACCCTGAGGGGTTTGGCCAAAAAATTTTTTAGATACTTACATAAAAATGCCCTTAACCACAAGGAAAAGGGCCAGCAAGGGGTTTGAACATCAAAAGGGACCGTTTTTAAAATTTTTTATCGATATGGCAGTCGGGGTTTTTCCAAGTTCTCTTCACAACCTGGGTTAAAAGAAGCCGGAATATTCCCCATTTTTTTAAAAGGGTTTTCCTCGATAAGGGCTTCAGGCGTTCGCTAGGATGCCTGTATTGGTCAGTGAGGCATGGAGAAGTTTTTTCCCCCCGGGGTCGGGACTTAGGTGGGGTCTTTGGGAAAAAAAGCCGGTTTTGACGCTGCTCCGGAAAAAGGTTTCCCTTTTTTCCCTTTGTCCCCAAGTTTTGGGGGCGGGGGTAGCAAAGGGGGTGTTTTGGAAACCTGGCATTCGGCCGCCTTTGTGTTTTGAATGCGGGGATCCGAGGGAGTCCTACCCAAAAACCTTTTCGCTGGGCCCGGACCGTCTTCATCCCTGGCTCCCCCCCAAAAAAACCTTTTTTTAGCGGGACAATTTGGCTGCAAGTTCGAAACTCTGCTTCCTGGGGTCTTCGGGTTTATCGGGTCGTTCCCGGTTGTAATTTACTTTTTTTTTGAAAATGAGTAAATCAAGTTATTAATTTTTAGATATTTTTATAATTCCCTTTGTTTTTGGTGTGTTTATGGCGGGAAAAAACCCTCTTTTTCCCCTGGGGGGGGGGGGGGGGGGGTGGGGGCGTGTGTACGGGGTTTGGGTTTCTTAACAGAGGGGAGGTAGGAGGGGTGTGGGAAATTTAAGGGCTTTTCTGAATACCAGCATCAAAGTCCAATCGAAACCTTCTCGTTTTTTGGCCCCTGATAAGGGGGAAAGTTCACTCCCCGAAAAATAAAGGCGAGCTTTGGGTCGCGTCGGGGGGAAATTTCCCCCTTTCCCTTTTTCTACCTCCCTGACGGCGACGACAACGAAAACACAAAAGGAGAGGGCCACGACGTGGGGAAACCCCCGGCCCCCCCCATTTCGCTTGTGGCTGGTTCTGACCAGCACATGCCTGTCCCAAACCCCTTTTCCCCCCCCTCATCCTTACGGCCCCCCCTTGTTTATTTGCCAAGTTGAAAAAATAGAGACGTTAAGCCCAAAATCCAAGCAAATCTACTGTAGGTCCAGGTTTTTCTTCGTCTATCTTGGCCTTTTCCCCAAAGCCCATCCCTTTGGCCCCCTTCTAGTTTTATGCAGAATGTTATTGCCCGGGTTTTTAATAACTTTTTAAAAATCATTGGGTTTTTAAAAACTCCATGGGGGTGGGCTTGGGATATTTTTTGAGCATTTCAGGATCCATCGCCCGGCCACAGTGACAACTTCCGCGAAGATTGCAGCTTGTTTCCTTTTGGATTCATCTCTTGGAAAGTTCAATGAAAGGTTTCATCACATCTTTGGTTATAGGGCATCAAAAAATATCCCCGTCTGCAGTTTAACGTTTATAGGGTTTTTTACTGTTGGTATCGAACACATTTACCCCAAATTGGCGCTTCTGCGCCGGCCACGAGGTAGCCCCACCAAGGGGTTTGACTGGAATCATTACCACTACTTGCTCGGAGTTGCTGCTGAATAGCTGATGAATGAAGCATGGGGTTTTTTAACGTGAATTTCGTCGTAATTTGTTTGGGGCAAAACTATATCTTGTAATATTTCATCCGGTTTAAAAAACAAAAAATTCAGCATAATATTTTTTTAAATGTTAATTTTTTCAAAACAAAAAACTTGGGGACGGGGGTTTTGGGCGGGTTGACAAGTAAGGTTAAACTGGGGTAGGCCCCCGGGCCCCAGACCCAATTTATAGCCTAGGGGCCCAGGCCAATTTAACTTTCCCCCCAAAACAATTTTCAAAATCAGATGCACGAGTGGGATCAATCGGGAAAATTTCATTAAAAAGGGGGGGGTTTAAACGCTTAAAATCAAAAAAAATATTTCAAATTAAAGGAAATAGTTATGAATTTAAACAATTAACAGAAAAATTTTTTGGGGCCCCCCATGGGCCCCCCAAAAAATTGGGCAAACATGACCCTTTTTCGAAACTAGGTCCCAAAACGGGCCCAAAAAACTCCCATTTGGAAATAAAATGGGGACGATTTTATGCCCCCGGGCCTTGGAGGATTTTGATCCAAAAAAAATGTTGGGCCCTCATTGGGCGTACTCGACAGCCTTTTCTGTAAATTTCTACATTTTTTTTTTGTAATTTTGGGGAAGTAGGGTTTGGTTTTAAAAAAGCTGATTACCCAAAATGGGGTGTGATTTTGGAATGCATATTTTTTGGGGTTTGAGGGGGGAATTTGAGTACAGTTTCCCCCAAAAAAGGGGGGGGGGGGGGAAAAAAAAAAACGTCGTTATAAAGGGGCATTTTAGATTGGTTTCTATGCTCTTGGGATCTATGGGACCAAAAAAAAAGCAGGGTTTAAACGATTTAGGAAATTTTCCAAACCACCCAAATTTTTTCCAATTTCTGGATCAAAAAAAAATTTAAAAAGTTCGTGTTAAATCACAGTTTCAAGATATAATTTTTTTTAAAAGGGCATTTTAAATGTAGGTTTTTGTGCTAAGATTTCCCTGGTAAAAAATTTAAATTTTTGGGGTTTTTTGAACCTTTTAAAAAACGAAACGAGTTGGGGGGGTTTATGCAAATGCCTCAAAAACTTTCTTGAAGCTAATTCCATTGCGGAAACCCGGGGTTTAAAAGGGCCCGCAAGGGAACTTTCAAAATCCTACGATCATGATTTTATCTGCTGGGAAAAAAGTACGAAATTTCCCACGACGAAATTTTTAGTCTACGGGAAAAAAACATTTGAGGGTCGAGATTTCAAAAAAAAGCCATCTCCAAACCAACTAGTTCTTGGGAAAGTACGCAAAAAAATGTTTTTTATTTGGGAAAAAAGTGAATAGGTGATCAGAAAGTTGTTATTTTATGAATAGTATTAGTCAAAATCAAAAGCCTAGAAAATATTGAAAATATTTATCAATAAGATTAATTAATAAAGCTCGATTTTAATATGGGGGATGGCCCGAATTCGCATTCATATTGGGATGGCTGGGTTTGGGAAAGTTATGATAAAAACCTAACTTTTAGGGTTTATTTGAAGTAATCACATTTTATTTCTAACATATTTAAATTACTTAGTTTTGCTTTTTGAGATAAGGGTTTGTCCAGTTTTTTTTTGTAAAAATGAGTTTTAGTTACCAAAAACATGTTTTTTAGTGATTTCAAAAAATTATTTGTTAAATTTAAAAAAAAAAATAGCTACGTAAACTTTTTGAAAGATTTGCATTTTCCCCTTAGGGTCAAAAAAAAAATTTTACACAGCATTTCCCTGTTCATTAGGGTGTTCACAAACCCCCCTGTTTTAAACTTTTAAACTTTATTACATAGGGAAAAAAGCCAAAGTCCCTTTTTTAAAACGAGTGAGTGAGCACCCCCTGTGTATTTTTACCCGGGATCATTCCCCCTACTGGGCTAGATCCAGCCTTGGGTATATGGGAGGAAATGGGATGTTCCCGGGTATTTAACACTTGGCTCACTCCTCATTTTAAAAACGACTTTGGCGTTTTCCCCAGTTTTAAATTTGAACATTCAAAAAGCGAATCGTGCTCGAAACGTATAGCGTGAAACATTAAAAAAAATTTCCAAGATAAAAAAAAATCACCCGATTTTTATTTTCCCCTTTAAAACCCCCCAAAAAAAAATATGTTGGGGCCCCTAAAAAATAAAAAAGTTCATCCTAAAAAGGGGGATCGAACCCCAACCTTCCGTTGGGGGGTAGGCTTTAAAAACCCTTTCCCGGAGGGCCCTGCCATGCCACGCAAATTTGTTCCCCCTGCTGCTACTTAAACAAAAAGTATCATATTTTTAAAAAAACACATTTTTATTTTTTGTAGGCTTTTAAAACGCAATGGGTTTTAGCTGATTTGTTAAAAGTTTTTCAATAAAAATTTTTAAAGGATGTCTGTTTAAAAAATTTTAGCGCAATCTGTTCAGCGGTTTGGCATTTTCGGGCGTACAGACAGGAAAGAAAAGAAACACAGAATGAGGGGCCTTGAGGGTTTAATGGAGACACTCGGTCGCTTTCCCCCTCCCTCGTTTTTAACCATTTCCAAAAACCCCTTGGTTATTGGGGGAATAATTAAGTTTTTTTTTAGAACAAAAAGTTCTTTACATCTTCCCCCTCACTCCGAAAGGGTTTTTTTCAGCAATTTGCCTACATCAGATATTTTTAGCGGATTCACTTTTACTCCAGCCCTTTTATTTGTAGCGGGTTGGATTTTAGTCACATTTTTCCCTTTTTTTTTTCAAACTCCTTTTGGATTACCAACTTCACACCCGGTAGTTTAGTTCCCCCCCTTTTACGTAACTGGGCCCTTACAAATTTTAAAAAAAAAGAAAAAATTTTTCACGGTTTAAAATTTGGGAAAGCCCCGAGCTTGTCGTTTTTCCCAAAACCCGGGTTTTAGAAGCCGTTTTCCCAATCGAAAACATCACAGTCAGTGCTCGGGGTAGTATACAGTACCATTTTTTCGAAAAAAAAAGTCGAATAATCTTCCCGGTTTTCAAGTCTGGGCCTCTTTTTTACCCCTTTTTTTAATCAATCCAAAAAACACGTCAGGGGGCCCTAAACGAGTGTCCAACCACAGGGAAAAAAAGTTTTAATTTATTTTTCATTTGCAGGATTTCGTTAGCAAGGACTTTCTGCAAATTCCTACGATAAATGCAAATTTTTTATTTTGGCCACCCCAACCCTCTGCTATCATCCTTTCTGTATCAAAATTTCCCCGTAAAATCTGTGTTAATAGTCCCATGATATAAGCAGACCCTATCTGTTAGATTTTCCCCCGTTGTGGGGATTTTGCCCCTCCAACAGTTAAACTGAAACATTTTCTTTTGGATTTTTTTTGAAAGTGCCTTGCATACCGTGAAATTATTTCATGTATAAATTTCCGACTATTTAATTTCTTTTCCTGATCAGGGGAATTTTTTTTAGAGGGGATGTTTTTTGGGGAATCGTAGATAGCCCTTAGTAGCCCAAACTCTTTTTTCACGCAATAGGGCAAAAAATGCGTTTGCTCTTAATTTATGGATTCTCCTCTGGGTAATCAAAGACTGTTTTTTCTCACCATCTCCTTCTTTTTTTATTTTCTCACCTAGCTCTAAGCAAGTTGAACACGCATCTGTGAGCGGTGAACCAAATCCAATATTGAATTTGGTGTTGAATAGCATACGGAAATAGCTGTAGTTTACTTTCAGATGTTGGGCACAATCGGAATTGAATGCACGCCACATTTTCTTAATACTTAGTTCACAAGGTAGGTAAACTCGAACTGTGGTTTTGCTTCTACAATAGTGTGCTTCTATTGCCTTGTATTCCCTAATGTTTGCAATAACTGCATTTTGTTTCTCTTTGTTCTTATTCTTAACACGATCTCCACCCCTGTTTTCCTTGGCAAGGTTTCCAGTTACCAAAAAGTGTTTGGTGACAGTCTGAACGCGATTTTTTGAAATACCCAATACCCCTAAAAACGATTCTCTGCACACTGGCACAACGTCACCATTTGTTCGGCGTATGCGGTATGTAATACTCAATGTCTTTGGCGTTCGAATATTCTTTGTCAGGCGATTGCGGTTAACTTTCTTCACATCACAGTACTTCAATATGCAATTGTCTTGTTTTATCTTGTCATGAGAAGAATAGAAAAGCTTGTGAAAATTCCTTATGTCAACCATGGTTAAGCTCGAGCACTGCAATGCCACCGTTTTGTGATGACACTTTGGGTATACCGGAAGATTATTTGGAGAATATCTGGAGTAAAGATAGAAAAGTGTTAATTTAAACCCTTACTTTAACTTTAAAAAATCTAATTTAGGGAATGAGCCAATTTAATGCTCTTAGATTTTAGCGTTATTCAACAAACCAAAGCAATACCTCAAATAGCCGTGTCGGTACAGGTCAAACAAAGGTCGTAAAAAGTGTCATTCTCTCTACAAAACAAGCCTAGGAACTTACCTTTCTGCCTTTGCACGGGCCCGCTTCCAATTAGACGGATCACTTTTTCTTTTTCGAGCCTTACTAGGCGAACACAGTGGTATATTATCACTACAGTCGCCCATTTTATTAACTTATTACATTAATAAAACTTTATAAATCAATTAAACACGAGCAAATTACCCTGCACGTGGGCGCACAATGATTTACATAAAGACAGCCGCCATGACATCACGTGACTATAGCGCGCACTCTGATTGGCCCGTAGAATGTCTCCTATTGGTTGGCGGAGATGGCTGGGTTTGCACTTCACTACGCAACGGAGATGGCTAGGTTTGCATCTTACCCTACTTTTAACAATGCTATTTGGCATAGAACATGGCTGGTTTTGCATGTTATAGGTTTTTTAAACGATGCGCATTTTAATACTGATAATAAAACTAACCAGAGCTCATTTTTTTCCATTTTTGGAGATGGCTGGCTTTGCATCTCGACGCCTCATTTCTCACCAAGGCCTGCGGAAATTTTTGAGAGATTTAATTTCCAAAGACGTAAACAGAGTGAACAAGAGGGCGTTTCTGCCTATGTTGTAGCCCTTCGCTGCTTGGCGTAGAACTGCAATTTTGATTAAAAGGCAATTTTTTTAGCAAATAATTCATACATACACATTACAATTTTCAGACAAATAGAATCATTGCCTCAGAGTTTACATTTGCTCTGTTAATATTCAATTATAAGTGATAATTAATTTTGTACTATTTTCAACACATTGTTGCTAATATTATTTGGTTGTAATAATTTTATTCCGGACACAGGTCGGGAAAAGTGTTTTGTCAAATTTGAATGTTAGTGATTTTGACAATAAAGGTAAATAAATAGCTACATCATATTTTGATTGTTGGGTGTAGTGAAAACATCACTCTACTCCATTTCAAATAATTAAGGTACCATAATATTGTACATTGACGCTATACCTCCGGATTAACACTATGGCAATTAATAACAGAGTATAAATAGTGTCAAACCCGAAGGTACCCATTATCAAGCATGATATATATAAGGTAGATACATGATACAAGAATAAGATACAATACTCTACCTCCAGCCCGATACCATTGCAGAGAATATTGTAGCATAATAGCACCGGGCCTGGAGGTAGACAAAACAATAATAATACAGTAATAAAGGTAGACATACAATATGTCATACCGAAAGAAGCAAATGAAGCCTCCATCTCGATGCCATTGCAAAGAATATTTTAGCAAACTAGAACCGAGTATGGAGGCACATGATACACTAATATAATTAACGAAAGAAAGAAACATGGTTCAACATTACATCATGCAAGATGTACAAATTATAGTGCCTCCAGCTCGAGGCTAGCGCATTTTCATGACAGCCAACAGCACAAGCAAACTGTGCATGTGGGTTGTCTAAAGTCTGTATGTAAATGAGGTCCTTCCTAAGTTGAATTATTATTTAGTGTTCCTCTTTTTGACTTATATTTCCTGCCGTGTTACAAGTAGCGGCAGAAGCATCTACCTTACTTTTCAGATACATTATTAGAATGGGGATCTTCTTTACCACATTTTCATTTGCTTTCTCAACAAGCTTTTGCAAAACACTCTTGCAAGTTATTGGGACTAAGAACTGAATTGCCGAATTTATTATGGGTAGTCTGTACTATTATGAATGTGTGTGTTGTGGGGACTGTACTATAGCCTAAGTATTTACCTATAGATGGAGACTTACTATTGTATTCGTGGCTCGATTCCGGTAATCGTGCATTGGCAGAAAGGACATTTTCTCTGCTCATAAATATGAGACGTTAAGCAATATCCAATCAATCATAAAAAAACAGCGTACACACAAAGCAAGAAAGGTCATGTCCGCACAGTAGAAACCGAACTTGTTTCTTTCGGCCTGAGCATATCGCGCTAATATCGTCCTCGCTTGCGCCTTCAACATCTTCTGGACCTGCTAACACAACAAAACCAATATGTTAGCTGTATTCGTTCTTCGTTGTCACATTTTTTAGAAACATTATTACTGGCCGACCTGTCTCGTCATGGGAAAGGTCAATCAAAATCAACGTAACTATCACAAAATGACGTGCAATTTGAGTAGTGCGGGCTCTGGGCCCGGGATACTCACAGCCGGTAAAATAGTCTTCGGCAAACTTGATTGAAATTGATTTATAAAAATGTTTTGGTTCTTGCATTGGCTTATTGATACTACATTTTCTGCATTTCTGCTGCCAAAGCGGCCTTGCACTCTCAGTGGGTCTGTCGTTCTCGTCGTATGCATAACCTACTTAGCTTACATAATATGTAGGCCTAGCCTAACAATACAATAAAATGGGTCTATACATCATAAAATTGTACAGTTAAAAGGATATAACCTACACCCCACAGGACGAGCGTTTTTAATCAAATTCTAGTTTGCTTGGCTGACTGACACCAGAGATTTTTTAAATGTTTGGTGGTTGTCACAGACGTGGAAATATAGGGCTCTTAATAACACTTAAAAACTTTAGAATAAAAGCAAATAACTAA
Source organism: Sweltsa coloradensis (assembly GCA_024449915.1). Lineage (NCBI taxonomy): Eukaryota > Metazoa > Arthropoda > Insecta > Plecoptera > Chloroperlidae > Sweltsa > Sweltsa coloradensis. Next base: position 14,785 of record JAMZAV010006653.1, on the reverse strand, counting down.
ATCGGTTTTTAGGATTTTGTATTTTGTTAAAATGTCTCAAATTGACCATATTCGTGGATTGATCTGGTCTGATTACTGTAGGGCTATAGGCCTACGTTGGATTCCTACCGGCCGAGCGAATACCTATTTGCCGACAGTCAACATGTGGCTTATTCTTTGTCACATGTCCTCTTATAATGGACTTAAAACACTCCCCTGTGCAAACAATGCTATTGTCGAACAATTATCGCGATATGACACCAAATCGCTTATCGATACCTACTTATCAATGTATGTTTATTGTCCGTACCACTACCAAAACAGTAACATGCTACAAACATAAGGTCTCAACAACACTAGTTTTAAAGTAACGTAGCTGGCAATTACTACATGGTTTGGGAAATCACAGATAGGCTTAATTTAAGGTCATACTGTACACAGGAATACATAGTCAAATAGGTTACTTAGTTGTGTGTAATACATACCTCAAAGAGTCTGTACATTTCATCATTGACGAAATGTGCATTTAACAATGGCATAACCGCTTTTCTCCCTGCTTTTCCGGTTGGAGCCCTCTAAGTAGTTTAAAGATTGAGGCCGCCTTCACCCTCAGGGCTTTAAGCCACGTGGTGTGTGTTTCCATACCCATTACGCCATTAGTGTCGAAAAGTACATCTTAAAATGAGCCAGTTCTGCCAGAAACTGTCAGGCTTCTATTACCGACACAACAGGTGGTGACCGTGTGGCGTTAATATATATCCTCTGCGCAACGTATGTCCTTTTCATCATATTATTTGTTACCGAATCATTTGCCGGGACATGAGAGTTGTGGAAATAGAGGAGCAACAGCCTCGTTTCCTCCTGAGAAGCAGAGGTCTCCCCTTCAGGAAATGTGTCAGGTTGCCATGCAACACAGCCATACGAATCTTGATTTTTTTTTCTTCTTTCATTAGAGTGAGTGACATTTGGCTGAGCTGTTGGCTGTTTTCCGGGTCATCTGCTTCTAGCTCTGTTGAGAGGGTGTCGCTTGCTTGTAGGCGCGCTTTTCTTAAACTGTACTTTAACATAACCTTATTATAAAGTTGCCCGAAGGGCGTTTCGTGGCCCTTCCCCACAAATTGTGCTCCAATTCTATCACCCAATTTCGGGTACCGTCCAGCCATGGGTCGGGCGACACTCTCAACATCATCTCGTGCAGTCATCTTCAGCACCCACACATAATAATAGGCATACTTTATTCAATAGTAGATTCGGAATCGGTAATGTTAAAATCTGCAGATTTCATTTTTAAAAATATAAATACTGCAATTTTTAAATGCCACTAGAAGTAAACTTGTTTTGTTTTTACAAGAAATAATGCAAAACTTTACACAAAATTTCTCTGAAAGCAGTTCTTTGTAGCTGCTCCATCGAAAGAATGCTGATGGTTACGTCACTGACGGGCTACTTCTAGCCAATCGGCGACCCCTATTTAAAATACTGATCGCTCATTGGCCTGCTCGGCCCCACCGATGGCGCTAGCATCTGCATTCTTTCGATGGAGTAGTTTTAGGGCGCTGAAACAGCAAAGATTATTTGCGAAGCAGCTATAGCATTGACATGCCTAGATGACCCTACAAAACATTTAAAAAAACGATCCTATGCTTAGGCCCAACCCAACTAACTGCTACAGCAACGTGATTAGCCTATGTCTATGATTTATGACTATAAAGTGGAATTTTTCAAAACATCATTTAGGTCTTCTTTCTACACATTATGTTTGCATCGTTTTTTTTCCAGACAAAGATAAATTTGCTAATTTGCAGCTTGGACCAGAGTATCAACATTACTATAAGTAATGAAACAAATTGGTTGAGATTGCGAATGGTTTTTATGATAAATCACGATTATCACCCAACGAACTGTCTAAAGGAGTTGTCATAGGCTCGTCGTCATCATCTTCAGTTTCCGATTCACTATCGGATTCTTGCAGATTTATGTACAGTGGTTCCACGCCAAGTAAATATTTTGTTGCCTGGATTGGCTTTGACAGGATCTTTCTTGGCACTACTCGCTTCTGTTGTATGGGCTTTGAATTTGTTTTTATTTTATGAATTGCCTTTTGCCGGATCTTTCGTGGCATTTTTCGTTCCTGCAGCATCGTCTGCAAAATATTCTGATTAGGCGGGATCAGCCTCAAATATTCTATTGATCCTGGATTGGCTTTGGCAGGATCTTTCTTGGCTCTACTCGCTTCTGCTGTATCGGCTTCGAATTTTTTTTCACACTATGAATTGCTTTTTGCCGGATCTTTCGTGGCCGTTTTGTGGCAGTTTTCATTCCTGCAGGGCGCTTTATAATTCCAACTCGCAACCTTCTCGTGGTTTGGCCCGTGATTAGGGGACTTTTACTCCCTGAAACTAATGGCGAGCTCTGGGTCGTCGTCGGGGAAACCCTTTCCCCCGGGTCCCTTTGACTACCTCTCCGACGGCGACGACAATGACAATGACAATACGGACGGATGATGACACAGACGGAGACGACCACGATGTGGGGAACCCCTGCCCTCCCCATACGCTTGTGGCTGGTTCTGACCAGCACAGGCCTGTCCACCCCTTGTCCCCCCGCGTCATCCATAACGCCCCTCCCTTCGTCTCGATTAGCCAAGTTGCATAAATATGAGACGTTAAGCAATATCCAATCAATTCATTCCTGCAGCATCGTCTGCGAAATATTCTGATTAGGCGGATCAGCATCAAAATATTCTGTTGATCCAGAATTGCCATTAGCTTTGCCAGGACTTTTGTGGCAGTTTTTTCGTTCCTGCTGCATCGTCTGCAAAATATAATGGTGGATATCTAGGTCTTTCCAGATAGTTTTTGTAAAATTTCTTCTGGTACACAGGGTGCCTCTCTATCAGGTATTATTAATTATTAATTCTCCCTTTCGTCTAGACATATGTGTACACTGCCATCGGCTTATGAATAGTTACAATTGGGTTTACGTATGGACTTGATGCTCTTTCTATGATTTTCCAATTTAAGATTTTTTAAATTTGTTTTTCTACTGCTTCTCTATATGCATGAATCCTGCATGGAACTAGTCATTACATTTAATTAAAAATAATATAAATGAGGTAGACTGCACAAAAGTGCAAGGTGCAATAATTGATAATTCTCGCAGCTGATAAGACCAGGTGAAGTCCCTATGTGTCCGATTGGCATATGCCTGCTATGCCCTGAAGGTCATTAAAAACTCCATTGGCAGAAAAACTGCGTACCACGCATATTTTGAAGCACGCCTGAAATATGCTATCCCCATTTGGGGAAATTCGACAGATTCGCAAGATCCTTTTATACTGCAAAAGAGAGCAATCAGGACCATTGCAGGCCTAAAAATATGGAATCATGTAGAGAAGCTTTTAAAAATCTTCAAATCATGACCAAGCCTATACATTTTAGAAATTTTAAAACAAACTTTTAAAAAGCAAACAGGATTTCACATCAAACACACAAGTTCATGCGCACAATACACGACAAAAAGAGCATCTTCATCCCAGCCAATACATTACAAAAAAGGACAGACATCAATAATAAAATAGGCATAACCTAATTTAATAGACTACATCCTAACATAAAAAGCCTAATAAACACAGACAAACAGATACTAGCAATAAAAACATACGTGATAGAAAACTGTTTCTACACGATAAATTAATATATCAACAATGAAAGAGGTAACATGTTTACCTGGTAGATAGTAAAATGTATGTATTACTGTTTTATCAATTTGACATCTTGCTGCAGAAAAGCATTTTTAAATATGTATGTTTGTATTATTTATGTATATAATTTTATATAATATTTTTATGTAACAGGCTAGTATATGGCTAGTTTATAGTAAACCAAATGTATTGATAAACCCAATGTTACAATGTAACCTACACGGATGCTAATAAAACTGAACAGAACTAAACAACAACAAACAATATCGTATCGTCTCGATGAATCTTAATGCACATATAGAAAATCACCCAACCAATTAATTACACACCTTGAAGCCCATGTGCTGCTAACATACGTGCGATTTAAAAACCTCCATTGCACTTAACGTGTAGCGGCGATATGACCTCGCCGCCCCGCACCTTTTAACTACCACCTGCAGCTACACGCAGCAGAGACCCTCGCAGCGCAGTCGGTCTGTTTTTCTTGTCGCAGGTGAACGTGTTTTGTGCTGGCTCTTCGTTCTCTTCTTACAGGGCCTGCACAGTACAGGGAGTTAGCTTCTATTACAGCTGGGTGTGTTGTTGAGTAAGTCTTGGGTGTTGTGTCCTCGCATCATTCTGATTGTTTGTTCACTTCAGGAGGTTTATTCTGTCTGAGATGAGAAAAAGAAGATATGAAAAAGACATTAGAGTTAAATAGAATCTGGCCAAACTGATGTCAATGCGTTTCTCTCGCTGCTAGAATCATCAGTCATGAATATTAGCGCACCACTTAGCTGTCCATAAGGCCATCATCCCCCAACAAGTTCTTTACCATAAGCATTGCTTTTTTAAAAATCTCTACAGACTCTGATGATGTTATGAACACTCCCAGAGGTATTCCGCCACTTTCACAGTGTATAAGCAGCAAAAACATTCTGTGTCCATCTCGATCAACTGTGCCTGAAGAGTCAATAAAAACCATTTCTGCATTTTGTCGAATCAATTTATTTGGCCTTCTCATAAGGGGGGTGCAAATTATAACAACCTGGCTTATATCGTACAAAGCACACGGGCCAAACTGGTCATTGTATTCATCCAGTTAAGTCTTGAGGAAAGTGTAGGAATCACCATGATAGGTCCATATTCATTTTGGAACTCTTTGGTGTATAACCTATAACATGACTGATAGCCTGGGCATGCATGTCTGTCAGCGAGTATTTCCTCATAGTTTTCTGGATTTTGAATGTCTATTTTGATGGTCTCTAGCGCTGTGGATGCCGTATGTCCTCTAGGGTACAAATCCATGATTTTTTCGTTAATATCTTCTGCAACAGGTCGAAAACGAAGAGCATCAGCACCCACTGTCACATGATTATGGTTTAGCTACAAATGAATTTCGCATGGCATTTGGTCTGGAAAGGTGTTTCCATATGTCCCGAATGAATGGTGAATGTTACTTTGGATGAGTAGTTGGTGTTGCGAACATTGGTGCAGCATCACTGTTAACTCGGTTGCTTCTCACCGAATGCCAGCACACAAAATACTGTTTGAACACAATTTTTTTACCAGTAACTTTGGGAGTTTTTTTTAATTTTGAAAGAGGTTGTTGCACCTTTTGGAAAGTCTGCCATGCAACTTTTCAGATCGTCTGTATGTTTATGTTACAAAACAAATGTATATCAATGTCTCGGTACTTACAATGATTGATATGTTTTATTTCATGTTTAAATCATTGAGGAAGTAGTTGTATATGCTGCAATAAAATAACATTATGTTTTAAGGGCTTACATTTAGTATATTTTCAACATGTTGGGTTAAAGAGTGTGGTACATAAGTGGTAGTGATTGAATGATCCACAATAAACGATGACAAGACTAATGCTAATAATGAGTAATTTGTATTATATACATGTGTGGTATATTTTGCACAAGTAAAACAGTGAATAAACAACCTTGGAGCCTACCTATACTTATCTTATAATTTCTACTTCATTACAAAACACCCTTTGATACAAAATGTTCTCTTAATACTCATAGATATCCTGGTATTTAAATAATTTTTAAATTTAAATACCAGGTCAAACTGGTGTTTACACCAAAGTTTTATTCGAGTACCAGTACCTGCTGTACCTTATGCCGATTTGCCATCTCATGCAGTGTGTGATATACAAAAATAACAAAATAATTATTAATGATGAACTATAATCAAATATTTCAAATAAGAAGTGTCACAAAACATGTGTGTTATAACGATTATGTTAGAATATTAAAATAAGACGACTATTTTCATCCACGCCATGCATTTTGTACACACGCAACCAAAGTTGCATGCTAAATGCGTAAGTAAAAGGTATCCGAAATTGAACTTATATTTCTAATAAGTTTTAGTAACTGAATGGAATAATGTTAGTGCACTAAATGACGTGGGGGGTTAAGCAAGGAGATCTTAAAGGAGAAACTTAAAATCTACTGAATGCAGTACGTTAACACAAGCTTTGAGAACTAGATAAATATACATTTTTTTATTATTTTTATTTATTTTTTTTTTATATCTCGTCATGATTGTCAATGGCGTTTTGTAAGAAATTCATTAAAAACATTTGAACACTTCAGTAATCCCCCCCCCCCCCCATAAACCTACGCTTTATTTTTACAACAACTGGATATAAAATAATAATATAAAATAAAAAATCCCGAAGGCGTCAAAATTTTGCCATATCCCGTTTTTTTAAAATTTTCCCCTCAACGGCAAATTTAATTTTATAAAACGTTTTAAATTTTAAATTATCTTTATTTTATTTTTTTTATAAGGTTTTATTAGATAAGAAAGGGTCTTCGTTATTTGGTTTCCTTTTTTCAATTTCCAAAAGAGGGGCTAAAACTCACTACGTTTGCAAAGGGTAAGTTGCTCCCATTTTTTTTAAACCCTTATTGTCCCCTTTAATGGTCTTTTTAAATTCTTGCCCCTGCCACTTCTTTTCTCTTTGATCTGCCAATGTCTCAGTGTGGGGGAAAGCCCAGGTGCGAAATTTCACGCAAACCATACCGGCCCTTTGGGCCGCTTTTTTCTTCAGGGGCTGTTATATACCCCATATCCCCTTTGGGAAAAAACTAATTGTCTTTTTTTAAAACTAATACATTAAATACAATGTTGCTCCAATTTTTTTAAACCCTCGCACCTGAGCTTACATTGGTACCCAATAAGAAAACCCGGGGGCGAAACGGGAAAAAATCATCGCAAATAATTGGCCTACAAGTATGTCATTCCCAATGTAAATAAATAACAGCTACAGGGGTACAAGTTTTCCCTAAAAAAGGGGCCCTTGCTGCAAAGTATTTTGGGCGGGAGGAAAAATTCCACGTTGAAATTTTTGAATGTTGAAATGTATCTAAAGCATAATGAAAAAGGGGTCTTATCCACATAACAATTTTAAAATAGTTTTTTTGAATCTTTTTCAGATATTATAAAAATTAACATTTGGTTTGGCCCATTCACATTCACAAAAAAAATATTTTAGAAAATGGAGGAAAAAATGAGTTTTGTTTTTTTTTAATTGGGGAAAAAGGGGCAATTTTTGGGGTGTCCCAGTGGATAGGACCATAACTTTTTGATAAAAGGGTACAAACGGGGCAGATGTCAAAATAGTTAATTTTTTCCCCTTTCTCTAACCTCTAATAATTTTAAAAGTGAAATTTTGGTGTGGCCCCCCCCAAAAACAGAAATCTCGTGGACTAGGGGCTTTTTCATGCCGTCGGGATGCTGAGAAAGGGAATGCTTTTAATTCAGCATTAGTTTCTTAAAGGCATTTTAAGACACACCCCCACCCAATCTGAAAACTTTGTCCCAAAAGCAGCACGAAAAAAATGTCTTTTGATTGTTTTCGCCTCCAGCCGTTCCCCCCCCCCAGGGTTCTTGCTTGCCCGGGGCCCTTATCACTTTATCCTTTTCGGAAAAAAAGTGGGGCAGCCATCCCCATTAACACCCCGGGCATTTCTGGGCTGTCTTTTTTTACAGCGCCATCGTCGGGGTATCCCCCTACTTTGTAACGGCCAAGCAACTTCCCCCCTCTCTAACCTTTTTCGGGCAATTTGGGATGTGTACTCCTTCATTGTGTGCCACCCAACGTAACCAGGACAAACCCAAAAAAGACGGGCGGTCGGGCCATTCTTTTAGCCAAAAGGGCGGCAGAAAGAGGTATGTTTTCCCTTCTACGTAATTCTTTTTATTCCCCTGAAATGCACCCCTAGAAATTTAGAAATTTTGGCCCCATTGGGGGGTAAATCCTGTTGCTGAAAAGAAACTCTGTTCTAAAAGGTTTTGAACTCGCTTTTCTTAAATCTGGTAACATCATCCAACAAATTAGCAGTTTTTTCCTTTTTGGGAAGTCGAACATGGAGTTCGGTTCTTTTGCTTTTCATCCCACAACAAAAATTCTTGACGCCCTTTACACTATAGGGGAAACCCCCATAATAGTCTTTTTTTTGGGGCCCCCGCCCTCATAGTCAAATTTTCCCAGCCTTTAAAGTGTTGTGGGAAATTTCCTTTTTAAAATTAGGTAAATTGAAAGATATCTTGTACTTCGGGCCACGTTTTTCCAGTGTGTCCCCAAAAAAGTACATCTCCTGTAGAAAGCTCGCCCCAAGGATCTTACTTAAAATGCCCCCGTGGGTCCCGTGAATCCCACTGCTCTCACCAGTTGTTTTGACAGGGAAGACCCAGTGCAGCCAGTTCATTTTTCTTGTGAAATTGCCCCCCTGGCACGTTTGATCAATTTCAGTCAATTCAGAAACCCCTTTGGTATTTTTTAAAAATGTGAATGATTTTTGTTACTGTTTATCAAAAAAAAAAAACCCAAAAACACAACCCATAAGCCTACTCTCATCTTTAAGGGTTTAATGCAATGGGTTTTGGGTAAATAGCCAAAACCTGTGTTTAATTTGGGAAAAAAAAAACATTTCAAACCTTTTTCCTTATAGTAGGCAGGGAAAGGATTCCGGAAAAAACAACATAGGACTATTTAAAGGGGATTTTAAAAGTTAGATCCATTCAGGGAAAATATACATTTGGGGAAAAAAATTTCTTGAAAAAAATTCTATCTCTTTTTTGGGGTAAAAAGGGCAAACTTTACAATAATTTAAAAAATTAGGGACTCGTTTTAAAATTTTAAAATGATGACTTGAAATTGTTAATGGGGTACTTATAGGCTTACAAACAACCAGATACCCGGGAGGGAAAATGAAAAAATTTATAGATTTATACAATTTTTTATAGATTCAAGCATAACAAAAAACCCTAACAATAAAAAAAATAACTTTTTCACCTTTACTAAAACTTGCATAAGTATAACTCTTTTTTGAGGAAAATGAAAGCCCCAGCCTTGGGGGAGTAATACCTAATTTTTTAAAAATTTTATAAAAAAATACATTAAAAAATTTCATTTCTATTTCATAATATCTTTTTTTCTATTTCTTTTACATAATTTCTTTTTTTTTTTTTTGAATTTTTTATTTTTATTAAATTATATTTATGAAAAAACATAGTAGTTTTTAGGAGTGTGAAGAAAGGGTTAGTGTAAAAACTATGGGTGGGGTATTTAAAATTTTTGGGCACAAGATTAAATTAAAAGTCCCGCTGGGTGAAGGTATTCATTGATGGTGAGAAGGGAACGCTTTATAAAAAAGATTTTAATTATATTTTAAAAAAGTCTAGGGATTGGTTTTTTTTAATTTTGGGGGTTTTATGATTGAAGATTGTTAACCACCTTAAATTAAGGGGTTAAAAGTTATAATTGGGGATTTAAAAAGCAAACCTTTATCCAAAATTTAAACCCGATCAAAATTATGGGCTCTTCTAAAGATGTCATCTGGTTCATCGTATAGTGGTGAAAAGAGAAGGTTGTTGTTCATCATCCGACAAAGTGGAATTGGAATCATAGGTACCATCTACCTATCATCATACCATCATCATCATCATCATCATCATCATACCATCTAGGCCTATTGCATACTGTAATCTTCCAAATGCCCAAATGATACATCTCAGGACTATAATTACAGGTAGCCCTAACTCTTGCATTATATAAAATTGTATGCCTCGTAGCATAGATGGGCTAAATCAATATGAACTAGGCCCATGTATTTTTAAATATATTCAGTATTTAATTAAGTATAGTATTAATCTAATGTGTTGGTATATTAATTATATTTATCATCTAATAGACTTATTTTACTACATTTTATATGCTAATTTATCTTATTTAATTAAACATACTCTATATTTTAATATTTTCCAAATACCCTAGTTAAATAAACTTCCACAGAAGATTAGAAGGGTCAATTACAGTATAAAATGTACTTACCTATGTAAATGTATGTACCAATCTGTATTGGAAATAAAATTCATTCATTCAAAAAAAAATTCATTCATTCATTCATTCATTCATTCAATGGTCTGTTTCTTCACACTTATTACAATATTATAGATAATTCGGTTTTATCCCTCTCTGATTATTAGATATTATTACTGTACATCTCAATCACTACAATTAATAATAGAGATCGAGGGAACTATCTGGGCTTGTCAGGGGTGGTTGGGCTTCAACACACACGCACAGATGAATTTAAATGTAGATATTTATTGTTCAAAATAGGCACCGCACTGTTTTAGAAAATGATGATATAATATAAGAAACTTGTCGAATGAATTTAAATACAACTAATACTCATTAATACACAGAATTAAATTATCAGACGCTCACAGCAATTCGCACACAGCCCTGGGGAGACACACAGCAACCCCCTCTACTTGACTACTCTTATCTCTTTCAAACTAGCAAACTAAGGTTACTTTAAAAACTAGTGAACTAGAAACTACTTAATTCCTAACAGTATTCACTGCAATTTTTTTTATCTCGATTACCCCTGTGTTTGTTTTAGTGTTGTGTGTGACGTGATGTACACTGTGTGCATTTCACGTAGGTGAGTAGCTACATAGTGACTAAAATACATTGATCAATAAATATCGGCAACAATTTAGTATAGTCTCGATGAACCTCTCTGCACATTTAGTAAATCACTCTCTACCAATTGATAACACACCAGAGTCCATGTGTTAATACGATTTTAGAAACTTTCAATGCACTAAATGTGCAGCATCGATATGACCTCGCCGCCCCGCACCTTTTGACCACCACCTGCATGCAAGCAGCGGCGAGCCCAGCCTCGCAGTCTGCCTGTTGTTCTTGTCGCAGGCGGACGTGTTTTGTGCCCGCTCTTCATTCTGTTCTTACAGGGCCTCCACAGCACAAGGAGTTTGGTTCTATTCCCTGTGAGTGTGTTGTTTGACCCAAGTATTTCCTGTTGTGTCCTCGCATCATTCTGATTAATTTTTTTTAAACTTCAGGCGAGTCAGTTCTGGTTTAGATCTAGTTCTCTCTTTATTCTGCCCTGCTTGTGGGGGAAGCACTCATCATCTCACTATAATCACTTTGTGCTCTGTCGTCCTGTTAATCTAATCTAATCTGATCTAACCCGTCCAAGCCTCGTCGCAGTTCTGTCTGTGCTAGGTTGCTAAAATTACTTAAAATTCTCACGAACAAGATTGAGAGTAACCTATGAAATAGTCCTGTGTCTGAAGGGGCACTTAAAAAATACGCATTATTATAAGAGGGTTGGATTGCGGGAAAATTCGGGGGCGTTCCCCCCAGACCCCCCCATTTGGGCCGCCGCGCCAGATTGGGCGACATTTGGGCGCCCTTCAAAGTTGCCGCGGCAACATCAGCGCTCATATATCTGGCAACCCTGGCACAGCGGCAGCCGGGACTCGCAGTCGGTCTGATGTTCTTGTCTCAGGCGGACGTGTTCTGTCTTCGCTCTTTGCTTGTTCTTGTTAGGCCTCCACAGCACAAGTAGCTATAGCTTCTGTTGCTGCTGAATGTGTTGTTAGTACAAGTCTTGATGAAATGTCCTCGCATCGTCGTGTTTGTTATTTCATGATCAGAGCTCCGTCTTGAACTCGTTCCGAAATGCGAACGTATACACATGATAACTCTATTGCAACTTCTATAAACGAAGTATTTTTCCCCGCAGTCTTTCTGCAGTTCTTGTCGCAGAGGGATGTGTTTTCTATCCGCTCTTCGGTCTGTTCTTGCTGGGCCTCCACAATACAAGGAGTCCACTTCTGTTTAATGCTGAATAAGTTGTTTGAGCAAGTATTGGCTGCTTTGTCCTCGCATCGTTCTGTTAAATGTGTGTTGACCTCAGCAGGTTCTGTCCAGATGGAATGGATTGTTCACTTTTTGCTCTGCACTGCTTGTCAGGAAAGTGTTTGTTATCTCAGTGCTGTGCTCTATACAGACCAAGGGGTTGATGTTCGAAACGTGTTCGGTTCTGTTCTGAGTGGGATAACATTGATCTTTCCCACGTCGTTCTATCTTTATGGTCTCGAAACAAATATGTGGGACACGAAATGCTACGTGTTACAGAAGCTAAATCCACATTAAGCAATATCCAAGCATATAAACAGTAAAATCCATGCTTAAGGCAATATCTGTGAATATGTTGTATCGTCACGATGGACCTCGTTACACTTATACACAAATTTCTCTACTCCAGTAAATTCTACCTCTTAGAGCTCAAGTGCTACTGTTCAATGCGATTTTGGAAAACTTCCATGCACTAACCGTGCAGCATCGATATGGCCTCGCCGCCCCGCACCTTTTTATTGCACTTAACACCCACACTCACTCCCAGCAAAGTCTCGCCTCGCAGTCGGTAGGTTGTTGTTGTCGCAGGCGGACGTGTTTTGACTCCGCTTTCCAGTATGTTTTTGTATTGCCTCCACAGTACATAGAGATTGTTTCCCTGTTAATGTTAAAGTGTTTTTTGTTGTTGTGTTGACTGAAATCTCCTTGCATTTTTGTTTTGGGTTTGTTTTCTTGTAGGGGTTTGTCGTTCCGTCCAGAAAGTCCAACTCGCAACCTTTTCGTGGTTTGGCCCGTGATTAGGGGAGTTTCACTCCTGAAAAATTATGGCGAGCTCTGGGTCGTCGTCGGGGAACTTTCCCCTTCCTTTGACTTCCTCCCGACGGCGACGACAATGACAACACGGACGGATGATGGAACAGACAGAGACGACCATGACGTGGGGAAACCCTGCCCTCCCCATATGCTTGTGGCTGGTTCTGACCAGCACAGGCCTGTCCACCTCTTGTTCCCCCCACGGCTCCCCTTACGTCCCTCCCCTTGGAAAGAAGTATAGTTTTCGCCAAGATCAAAGAGCTCGTTCTAGAGCTCTAATCACGAAGGATCACACGCCCACTTAACTTCTTCAAAAGAGCTTCTCAGCGGGTGCATGGACACAGGTCGTACTACTACTGTCGCCAAACAGGACAAAAACATCGACCAACCATCAACACATTTTGCGCAGTCTATGCGCAAGCGAGAACAATGTTAAAAAAAACTTCTAGGCCTATATACTATGATTGTCCGACATTCCATTGTAAAAACATTAGCAAATGTTAGTGGGACTGTGGTTTACTTGTAAAGAAGTCTCTTATTGTGTAGAGAGCAAAAATATTTTTAAATAGGATCTTTTTTGAAATTTTTAATAAAATTAAGAAACGACAAATTTTCCGGGACGCATTTATGATTTTTTAAATTTATTCTCAATCTCGGCCTCGTCCATACGGTACCGTTTCGCCCGAGTTGACTACGATCGGACTACAATTACCAGAGACATTTTTAAAAAACATTGATTTTTGGATTTTCTGAAAATTACCAGCAACTTTTTATAAAAATTTCATAATTTTTTTTACAAATTCAAATTGTGACAAATCCAGGCTGTAGCCTTGGACGCGGCCCTGGAATTTCGCCTGCGTAATAAAGAACCTTCTTTGACTACCTTCATCTTCTAACAACAACTGACCCCTCACAACGAATTTAGCACAGGGGAGCGTTAAACTGCCAAGGTTTGCAGTAAAATGCTATTCCACCAGTTCTCTACTGTACAATGTATGTGCAATGGCGTGCCATTCTCCTGAATATATTCGAATTCGTTTGTGATAACGTCGTAATTTCCTTCTGGTCTTTTTATGTAAAATGTCATGCTGATCTCGATTGTTGCTGATAGACTTTTAGATCAAGCTTTCTCAACACATCTAGCGATTTTATGCCTTGCAAAATGTCTCTCCCTTAAAAAAAATCATGTTGCATGACATAGTTGACGCGGTCTGGTATTAAAAGGTTTTACGGTTTCAGTGCATGCTTGACTTTTTCTCGTTCAGTACCTGTCAAATACATAGTCTTCGCCTCTTTTCCGGCCCATGGTTTGAAATCGTCTATCACCCAAATACCTTAACCCAAACGCGGGCACATTATCAGTGGGTTATTTTCAATAAAAAAACTTGCACGATTACAAGGGGGTGTGCACAGTAGACTCCCGATTGTTGCCCAAAATTATTTATATGTATTTGCAACTGAGTCGTGCCCACCCATCAGCAGTCTTAATCACAAAAATTAGCCTAACTGGCACAACCTACCTAACCTTACCCCCGAATACCAACATTACCCTGTTTATATTCCAGGTAAGATATGAAGCCCTATGTATGGTGTTTTATTTTTACATTTCCTATTACCCTTAGAATGTTGCAAATGATATAATGTTTATACGTATATAAAAGTCATACATAAATCATAACTCTGCTTGCCAACAGCCTCACACAACTTTGGCTTTGCTCTTTTCCACTCATTCGATGTTGCGGTGCCCCCCTCCCGTCACAGATGAGTCGGCGAGGGTCTGGTAAACCCCAAATAGCAACTGCCAGATCCCGTATTAACAGCGAGGAACCTCCAGGTTTTCCCAAATTTACACTGCTTCAAACATACGCTCTTTTGTTTATCCAAAACATTTGTGGCCCAAATGAATCTCAAACCATTATACAGTGTTAGAATAACGGTACGATATTTTTGTTTAATGCTCAATTGTAGGCCCAATGCAATTACATGCTCAATTGAAAAACTTTGACCTATCCACTTTTTAAAAATAACATGATGAGAAGGGTAGTGTAGTGTAAATCTGAAGCATATGAAAACCCAAAGGGGCATGGTTCAAATCCACAAAGGCA